>JBBMOE010000015.1:7204346-7206846 GCA_037975065.1 Chaetodon trifasciatus | reverse complement strand
TTTGCTAAGGCACCTTTCATTTTGGATGTCACAAATCCTTTTACACTTCACAGTGCAGACGCGCTGCAACACATCTCCATCTTAACAAGTCTGTTATTCAGCTCTACAGGTGAAGTCTTATTTTGTAACACAGGTGAAAAACTGCCAGTGAGATGCATGTGTTGAGACATCATTTCAACATATTTCCAGTACAAGTGTTTGTCAGGTTTCTTTAGGTGATTGCTGGTGCACACCGAGGTCTTGATGTTGTTGTACTCAGCAGCAAAGGAGCTGTCCGCGGTACTCGTCTGCACCTGCACCGATGGCCACTGCCAGTTTCAAGTTCTAGATAATGACAAGTAAACAGAATCACCTGCTTTTGAGTTTGTCCTGGTTGGTAAGTCTTGAGTGCTGTGCACCTCCTTACGCCTGGATCAGACCGCATGATATCAACCTGATAACAGCCCAACCCAAAGAAAATGACTGTCAGACACTACAGTTGCTCTTCTTTCACCGAGTTTGACAACATCCTCCGCAACATGTTCTGTGATGCAAGCTCATGTAGTAACATCCTTTATACAGTCATGTGTTAACAAAGTGGTGAACCTCGCTCCATCCTCGCTTGTGAACAACTGATGGATTAACAAATTATCACATGCTGTTTTATTTATGCTTTACAAAGCATCCTAACTTTTCTGAAATTGGGGTTGCACATGCACAACTGTAAACATGGCGAAGTAAGAGAGGATTGATGTTTTATTTAATTTCATTGAACCTGTAACTATTTAACTATCACCCTCAGGCCAAGATTATCATACCAAATTAATCAGGCCTGTTGGTTCATCTTAATCCTTTGATACTTACTTACTCCTTAATACTTACACTCCTTGTACTGGGAATGAAAAAGACAGCTCGTCTTCATCACTGAGTGACGAAAAGTGCTTCCAGGGTCATTTTCAGTTTGATTCCAGCCCAGGCCCTTTTGCTGCATGCCATCCCCTCTCTCTACTGCCCCTTGCCTGTCTTTCTTCAGCTGCCACTATCTAATAAAGTCTAAAGAAACATTTAGAAAAGAATTATAAAGATGCAAATCGTCTCTGGTGCGACAGAACTAACAAAAGCATGAGGGAGATGTCAATCAAACACACTCAGACTGTCCTCTCAGGATTAATCAGTCAATATAAGTGACACCTCTGCAGAGGCCTTATGTAACTACAGTAGTGTTAACACTGTAGTTTCTGTCACACATGCGGAAACTTACAGATTAGTGCAGAATAAGGTGTTTTACCTGAACTGTACTTCCCAGAGCTAATTTTAACTGATGACCCATAGCTTCTGCATTAGCTCAGTGCTTTGAGTGCTGCTTGCATAAATTTTTCACATTAAATCTTGTGCTGAAATGTTACAACGTCATGTTGGGTCAGGGTCAAATGAGAGTACAGCTGCTGTCAGAAACAGGCTTAAATACTGTAAATGGTGCAGCAGGCTGAAGCAGTCTCACTCATATTCATTTAATACTCTGTTCCACTGGTTCAAGGATGCCGTATCAGATAAATACGTAATGCACAGTGCTGGTCGGCAATTTGCAGAGGAACTCTTTGAAATGATTCCCACAACAACAGCGCTGCCAAGTCTCATGTTATCAAAATGACCTTTCAGTAACCTGCGAATGCTCACAGGCAATCAGAATATTCCATTTACGATCCAGTGACCTGGGAATGAATGGCTAACATGATTTGAGAAAAAAAATATGATGCTCTTATTTGTGTAAATTTGTAGTCAAGCAGAGTTTTTGTGTTGTTATTTGTTACTTTAAAGTAGGTTTAATCAATTTATTTTTACAGGGTCAGCTAAAACACAGAGAATAATCAAAACACATCGATTAAGAACTGAAACAGTACATCAGCTGTAGCTTTTGAGAAACACCGCTGAATGCGAAGATGTGGATTGACGGAGCTCTCCAAACATTTTGCCCCCTCTTTGAAATCTAAACAAGTTCAAGAGCCTTTTGAACCTCTCTGTTTCTGCTCTGTCAATAACACCCGCTCATGTTGAGCTGACTCGGCCAGTGCAGAAGCCATTTAAAGAAGACTCTGTCAGATCTCAGCCTCGGAGCCACGAGGAGTGAATGTCGTCACTCTGCCTGCCTCTGACTCATTAAAACATATTAATTCTCCTGTCGCGTGGGGACCCAAACTGAGTAAATGCACTCTCTCACCCTGGGACCCAGTCTCATTAAAATATAATAGCACTTGTGTCATGTAGGGACTCAGCAGATGCTTCCCATGACCCATGTTGAGCCGAGATTGTAAGAAAGAAATAATGTTTCAACCTGTGATGGAAATGTGTTTGAGTTCAACAAGAAACAAATGCAACTCTGTTTGTAATATGGGGTTATTTATCATGGTGATTTATGCATAGTCAATTGTTGCACTCACTGCAAGAGATTGTGGATAAGAGCAGTTAAATGCCTGAAATTTAAATGTGAAACGTACAAGACAGAATACTTAATCACTTTGAG
>JBBMOE010000015.1:7076846-7199346 GCA_037975065.1 Chaetodon trifasciatus | reverse complement strand
ATCACCACTAATATGGTCTTCATTTGGTGTTCTTGAAGTGGGGAGAGAGGGAGACAGAGACAGACAGAAAAAGAGACAAAAGCTCCATTCGGATGGGATTACTTTCCCGAAACGACGTCTGAGATATAATTACTAACAAAGGGCCACGCTGCTTTCATGTAGTCATTCAGATGTGATTAGAATCTCTGAGCTTTCCAACCAATATTAACAGAAAACTTGTTACAGTAAAGTTTCTGACACTAAATTAAGATCCAACCGAGGCTTCTTGTAGAGGCAGTCAATCCATCAATCATGATTTTTTTCCCCATTTTCATTTCATAATGGTCTCCCAGCAGGCAGTGCAACTGGTAGCAAACAGATTTAAAGGTACAATACGCATTTAAGTTGACAAAAGCCTGCTGTATAACCTGTGCTGTGTTTTCTGAGAAAATGTTGAAAAATGCTAATTGCTAACTGCTGACTGACTGCTAACATAGTCAAGTTCCAGCCTCTCAAACACGAGGCTTTGCTCCTTTTACTTTATCTCATGTGACAATTCACTGAATGTTGAATTGTTGGCTTTGGGAAATTGTGATTTCAATTCAATTTCCTTAAATGATTATTCAAGAAAATATTCAGCAGATTAATCAATAATGAAAACAATCAATCAAAATAGGACTTGAGGTATTTGATAATGGTCAGAGTGTATTTGTTAAAGGAAATTGTGTCTTATATATCATGTCATATCAAATAGGTTTCAGCCCTGATGACTTTAAATGTTACATTTTTACCAAAAAGGAGCATGAAAAACATGAAAAATTGAATATGTAAATAGCTGTTTGTTGGATTTTGTAAATTCAGATTTTGGACTGTGTTTTGAGATGATTGCTTATTAGAGATTTTCGTGCCAGTGCTGTTATTGATTTGAAAGAGAAGCCAAGGAAAACTAAGATGGGGGGAGTAAAATAAGACAAAAAACAAGAGATGGGCCTCGTCAGCAATGAGTGAAAAGGAGACACAAGAGAAAGTGAGACGGTATGAAAGAACCAAACAAAAGTTGAGGAGGAAAGCAGGAGAAAGAGAGACAGACAGAAGAGGAGGGGGGAAAGGAAGAGAGGAAGAAAAGACAAGAAAAATGGAATTCTCTGTTAAGGTGTGATGGATGCAGTA
Organism: Chaetodon trifasciatus; assembly: GCA_037975065.1. Taxonomy (NCBI): domain Eukaryota; kingdom Metazoa; phylum Chordata; class Actinopteri; order Chaetodontiformes; family Chaetodontidae; genus Chaetodon; species Chaetodon trifasciatus. Next base: position 7,198,197 of record JBBMOE010000015.1, on the reverse strand, counting down.
ACAGTGCAACCTGGGATTGATTTGGGGACGGCTGTCTGTAAACAAGACAACCAAAGAGAGGAAATAGGTAGCAGTGGAATGAAGATTGATCAGCATAGTAACGGCCGGTCGTAATGATCAGGAAGTGTTTAGATAGCGTCGCTGCTCTCACCCAACATCAGGAAATACAGAATGATCTGCCTGAGCTCGTGGTTTGTATCATCTGTGAAGTTTGTGGTCTTTTCCTCTGTGACTGGAGAGTTCAGAACAATTCATGGGCATTTTGGGAGAAATAAAATGTTACGGCCATCATTCAATATGTCTTAAATTTAGAGTGTCCAGTCTGTAAAAGTGTCATCATTTTGGCGGCCAAGGGCTTTAACTTACTGTACCTTTAAAAAGCTTTAAAAAGGTTTTATTTTTGAAAGCCCTTCTTCCTTCCTTCCTTTCTTTGTATTTATTTCTTAAAAAGAATAGCCTCTTTATCGTCATTGACGCGTTTAATGGTACGGAGCGATTACAAGTTTCCATGCTGCTTTTCTTCCTTACATTGTGTAAAACTACACTGAGTTGAAATGCAGAAATCAGAAATCATAAAAAAAGTCTCCTAAAATTTCACCCTGCATAAGATCCTCACTGGACACTGAGCTTGAAGTAGTTCAGTGGTTTTTGATCCCGCTCATGAGAACTCGGGGCCCTGCTGGTTTTCATTCAAGTCAGTGAATCCAGAAATGAGCCACATGTGGGACAGCAGGTGAATGCAGTAACCAGGTGGTTTGATAGAAACCCAACAGTGGTCTGGACCTGAAGGACCAGGATTGAAGAGCCATGAATTAATTCATAAAAACTGTCTTTTCTTATTTTGATCTATTTCACTGTGGCAAGACCTGCAGAGCTGAGCATGATCAAAACCATCCAAGAGATTACCTCAAGTTTGGCCTTAAGAGAGAGTCATGCCTCTGTAACGTTTGTTAAGAGCCCCAACATAGCAGTGATATAAAGAAATATAATTACAACCCCAATTAAAAAAGAAATAGAAACAGAATACTTTTTTGACCTACAGTATATTTGATTGAATACAGTACAATGACAAGATACTTAATCCTCACAGTGATAAACTTTATTGTTTTTGTTGATTTACACTCATTCTGAATTTGACGCCTGCAACATGTTCCACTAAAGTCTTGACAGGACCGTGTTTACAGCTGTGTTCTGTCACCTTTTATCATTTGTCTTTGACGTTTTGAAAGTGATATTCTTTTCCGTTCTGACTTGATGTACGACTTCAGCTGCTCAACAGTCTGGTGTGTCCTTTGTCAGATTTTACGCTTCATGATGCGCCACACATTTTCAGTGGGAGACAGGTCTGGACTGCAGGCGGGTCGGTGCAGCACGGTCTATTACTACAAAGCCACACTCTTGCAACATGTGCAGAATGTGACTTGGTGTTGTCTTGCTGGAATAACAAGGGACAATCCTGAAAAGACATCGTCTGAATGGCAGCACATGTTGCTCCAAACCCTGCGTGTACCTTTAACTAACACATCTCCATACCGTCACAGACGCTGGCCTTTAAACTTTGTGCCGGTAACAATCTGGATGTTCTTTTATCCTTGACACGACGTCCCCGATTTCCAAACCAATTTGAAGCGTGGACCCGTCAGACCGCAGCACATTAAAAAGATTGTTTTTGTTTTGTTTTCAGTTGAATATATGTTTAAAAAGACTGCAAATTAACGCATTCTGTTTTATATACGTTTTACACAGTGCCATAACATTTTTGGAAGCGAGCAGTCAAAACATAATCAGCTAAAGAAGCAAAGAAACACGCACAAAAATATTTACTATGTCTGAGTTTGTGTGTCGTTCAATTTAGGAAGTGGACTTTGTCAAAGACCTTTGACCTGAGAACAAAATGAAGGAACATTGTTCTGAGCGGACAAACAGAGCTGATCACATGGAAGCGAGTAGAGTTCGTCTCTACTCTGTATCCATTTGTGTGTTTGTGTTTTGCTGGAAGCCTGCTGGAGCTCTGAGTTACATCTTGTATAGTGAAAGAGAATTGAAACCATTTAAATTGGAGACAGAATATTGACAATATGTAAACCGCACAGAGGAAAACATCTTTTTACGGGAAAGGAGAGCATTAAAAGAGTCAAAATGGATCGACCACACTCGGCTCTCTGTTCTTCTGTTTCCTCGCTGCATTCTGTAAATTAGCTTTTTCCCTGCGTTTCTTCCTGTCTTTAAATCTCTATCGCTTTTGTCTTTTTCTGAGATGCAGTCTTCAATCTTTTTTTTTTTTTTATCTCTCTGTCTCTCCTTTATATCGGATGTTATCTGAACCAACATCAGGCTCTCCTCTTCCTCTCTCTTTATTTACAGCATTTATGTTAATGAATATGGATTTTCTGCTGGCGATGAGATTTCCACGCTAACTTTTCTGGCTGTTTCAGCACAAAAAAAAAAAAAAAAAAAAATTCCTTGGGGTTTGGAGTGACATTCTGGGTGAAAGTGAGTTGTAAATGGGATGCTGCATGAACGTGCACAACTGACAATTTTAGCACCAGGACATATTAAGCAGGCAACTATGCATGAAAGTGTAAAAAAGACACATTATTGTACTGTGAAAAATAGCAGCTGAAATATGAGCAGCGTGCACTGTGAAATATATGAAAACTATCAAATGGAAATTACAATATGAAGTAATGCAAGATGGGAACACTGTAGAATGGAGGAGGACTGAATTAAAGCCAGTGACTACGTTATGAGATTTTCTGAACATGAGGAACTTCATTATTCATGCATGAGCAAAACTAAATTATTTGTATTTTCCCCTGTGATCATCAAGAAGGTCAAAGGTCATCAACACAACAGCAGCCGGCGCTCGATAAGAAGCAGAGGAACAGATAGATGGCGGTGGCACAGGGGGAGAAATGATTCCCCTGGATTTCACACACAGTGACGGGAATCATGTGTCTAGGAATAAAATAACTGTGTGTGTGTGTGTGTGTGTGTGTGTGTGTGTGTGCGCGCGCACGTGTGTGTGTGTGTGTGTGTGTGTGTGTGTGTGTGTGTGTGTGTGTGTGTGTGTGCACTAAAAAAAGCGAGCTGGCATGCTCCCTTGTCTACTGCACCGAACCGACCATCAAGGAGAGCACTGTGGAAAATCCATCTGGATCATACACACACCTAATGACGTCACACACACACACACACACACACACACACACACACACACTTTGCAGGAACGTTGTATTTTTGTTTCTAAATTGGAAGTAAAAGTTACACAGACTAAACTCACTGAACCGAGAGGGAGGGACGGAATGAAAAAGAGAGGGACGATGAGAAAAAGAGGCAGAAAAGACAAAGATAAAAGAGGAGAGGGACGAGAGACGCACGGACGTAAAGAAAGACAGATGACAGAAAATCTTGCAAGTCTCACTTTTGCACACACACACACACGTACGCACACACCTAATCAGTCTACATATGACCACCCCTATCCCTTTCCCCCTCATACATAAATATCAAACCATGTTATGCAGGTACAACTAATCCCCTATATGTGTGTGTGCGCCAGACTTGAGTGTGGGGTGTGTCTGTGTGTATGGTGGGGGGTGGGGGGGATCTGGCACAGCATGGTAGTCATTTCCCTTCTAGACTCAACATCATGCAGATACACACACACACACACACACACACACACACACACACACACGGCGAGCGTTGGAATATCATTACGGTAAGAGCTGCAGTGAGCAGGCCCCTGACACAAGCGGCCCTTTGTTCGATTGCAGACACACACACGCAGCAGACCCAGACTCAGGCCTTCCATATCGCCAATATAATTACAGCTATTACATCTGACTCAAATATAACTTTACATCTCTCTCTCTGTCTACGTCTTACTCGATCTTCCCTCTTTTTCCCTCTCTCCTTCTCTTACTCTTGAGTTCCCATGTTGGAGCCATGTATAACCATTTGTGTGTTTGTGTGTGTGTGTGCATGTGTGTGTGGTGGCATAATGCTATATAAACATTACCTCAACTAACGAGCGGTAACTGGTCTGGCCCAAATTTGTGTGTGTGTGTGTGTGTGTGTGTGTGTGTGTGTGTGTGTGTGTGTGTGTGTGTCTGCGCGTGTGTATTTGTGTGTATGTGTGTGTGTGTGTGTGTGTGTGTGTGTGTGTCTGTGTGTGTGTGTGCGTGGTTTAACTTAATGACCTGTACAGTCAGTTTTTTGTTCACAGGGCTTTTACTGTGAAATGGGGGAAAAAAAATCTCCATCTCTCTCTTTTTATGCACTGAACGAGGGATGGTGAATGGATGAAAGATTGGTGGACAAAATTTTCTACCTAAAAGCTCTCGCAGCTCTCATAAAATGTACTTTTTTCCTTTGTTTTTAAGTCCTTGTCTGTCCCTTTATCTTTCCATTAGAGCTGAAGCTGTTTTAGTTTGTTGGTGAAACTCTTATCTGTCCAATGGGTCCTTCTCTATAAAGCTTGGACATGCCTCTTTCTCTTGTGCTTCTCTATTTTGTAGGGGTCCCCCAAGGATCTCTTTTGGGTCCCCTCCTGTTACCATATATATGCTACCCCTGAGCCAAATCGCGCATAGACAGGGCATTGATTTCCATTGCTTCCCAAGACTTTGATAATGATTTTTTATTTAGAATTGACCTTTGATGCTCAGGTGACTAAAGAGTTGCAGTCCTGCTTTGCTCGACTGAGGCAGCTAACTGAGCTCCACTTCCTCTGCAGGCTGAGAAAATGTCATCCATGCTTTGCCAGACTTGACTATTACAATGCAGTTTACTCAGGTGTTAACTGGCATAACATCTGAAGAATGCGCTGGAAGCAAACCGCTGCTGTCAGGCTTTTAACACGTACAAAGCCACCACATCACACCAATCTTTGCACCCCTTCACTGGTTACCTGTGAGGATTGATTTTAAGATTTTACTGCTTGCTTTTAAAAGCCTTGACCAGTCTGGCTCCTGCCTACATGTGCGACTTACTAACTCTCAATAAGCCTGATCGCTGCTTGAGATCCTCTGACAGAGACCCGCTAATGGCTCTAAAATCTCGACTTGTCACCACAAGTGACCGGCTTTTGTTGTTTGCCCCTCAGCAGTGGAACTACCAGTCTGGAGATCTCAGGCAGACAAACTCAGTTTCCTCCTTTCCTTTCCTCCTTTCCTCTTCTTAAGACTTTTCTCATATGGCTTTTTCTTAACTGACGGTGTACGCTGTATTTTTTTAAATGGTTTTATGTTGTTAATATCTCTCATTTGCTTTTCTGATTTGTATTCATTGTAATGCACTTTGCACATTTTTTGAAAAGTGCTTTACAAATAAAGCTTTTATTTTGATTATTATTATCATTATTAATTCAGCAAGCAAATCCCTAACACAATCACGAAAGTGAATATTTGTTGCTTCTATCTGTTTTATCTTTTTATGAATTTAATATTTTATTGTTGTGTTTTGTGCTCTTGGTTGAATAAAAGAAGGAATTTGAATATGCCACCATTAATCTCTCCTTTTCATATAGATAATGGTGTCTGTCTGCATTTTCTTCCCTTTTCATCATAACAGAAAACTCTTGAAGTCTTAGGGTGAAAGGTGACCTTATGTATATTTTCAACAGTCCAATTCAGTTTTCAGGCATCTAAAAAAAACTTTAAAGACCTTTATTCTTTCAAAATTTCAAGGATTTTGAAGACTTTATTATTGGATAACTTTGGGGTTAATTACTGCCATTCAGGGCTTTAAAACTCTAAATGGAGGGTTGCTTTTAAGTTTGTCTCTGTAATACAAAAATTGTCAATGTGTGAAAATAAAAATTTCCATGAGTAACTTTATTCAATCAGGTGGCCCCGTTGAGCCCAAGCTCTTTTTTTTTTCATGAGAAGCCTGAGAACAAAAAACAGTTGCTGTCAACCACACACAAGGAACAACACATATAAAGTCAGACAACCACCAGCAACAAATAGAATCATTAAAAGCAATTACAAGAGTCATAAAAAACGTTACATAGTAAATTTCCAAAGGGAATAAAAAAAATCCAGCTAAAATTTCCATTTTTAAAGCCTGTGCCACACAGCCTGTTTGAAAGCCAGCGTGACACCATTAACCACCATTAGTCAGCAGCAAAAATAGTCAGCCCACGTCCCCCTCTGCAGAACTGACCAGCTTCATGCAGTGCACCTTGCAGGATGGTGACAGCATTTGTTTTTACTATGGGGCGACCTTGGCGACAAAGGGCACCTTTTGGAGCCTCCACAGCTCAGTGGGCCAAACACGGTGCTTACGGGGTCAGAGTTCAGCCCACACTGTCAACAGCACCAGTTAAAGCAGACTGAAAAAGACTGAAAAAATCATAACACATGCTGCGCAGCGAGGGCCGAGACTGAGCAGCAGCTGCAGCCGTGTCCCTGCCTCCCTGCTTGTACTTAAAAAGAAACGTATGTCTTGGCTGCAACCCTCCTAAATCCTTGATATTTAAACATCTCCCAGGCCATTTCAAAAGCCATTTAGGCTTCAAAAGAAAGGGAAGGGATTAAACTGTAGCAGTGTAACAAGCCCAGAGACAAGACTTCACTCATTTTCATTCTTCTAAGTCAGTTTGCCAACTAGTAGCCATGACATCTGATGGTTTCTTCCAGACCGCCACACATATGTATGTTGTTACGTCAAATGTTATTGGCCTGTTGTCTGCAACATGATCGACAGTTTAAGTTATTCTGTAATCTCTCTCTCCCTCTTTCCCTCTCTCTCTGTGTCAAGTAGTCATTTTTCATGGCTACATGGCCAGTGAGTTTCTACAGCACTGAAATCACATGTGATGGAAAACTGACTGTGTGTGTGTTTGTTTGTGACAAATTAGTGGCTTGAGAGTGCAGGCCTTTCTGTGGGAGACGGTGTGGGTGGAGGATGTTAATGCAAAACAGTCATCTGCCATCATATACAATGCACCCACATACACAATGGCACGGATGTAAATTTATGTACATTATGGACTTTGTCAATGAATAATGTATTGACATGAGCTGTTTGCTAACAGAAGCAGTGAGCGTCTTTAACGCTTGATGTCATGGCAGCAGATTGAAAAAGACGCTTGACATCAAGTCATGAATAAAGATTTGGCACTTGTCCATCTAAACGTGTGGGAAAGCCTCTGCTGTCACACATTAGTGGGTTTTTTTGACTTGAAATAGCTTTTGTGCCCTGAGCATAATGTTTGAGTGCAATTATAATGAAAAGCTAAAAGTTTCCTGTCGCAGGTAATTTCTGCTCGCACAGTTTTTGCTGAATTATTCCAAACTTCAAAACATTTCCTCGACGAATTGTTGCATTTCATTGTTGATTTGTATTTTAATGCATATATAACAGTTCTAATCTTTGGAGAGCTGAAATATATTTTGGCTCCACACTCAGTATTGAGTGGTTGTGTAAAAACTATAACTCATTGCAGAAATATGCTCGTTTTCATCGTGCTGTTTATCTTGTGTGATTTTTTCCCCTAGATAATCTTTTTTTATTGAAGTCCAGTTAATCGTCTCCAGAGTGCCTCAGTTTATGGTGCTCAAAGCTCTATATTTTAAGAAAAACACACACATACACACACCGATTCAATATAGTAAAATGACAACTGTGATAAATTATTTTTATAAGGAACAGGTGTGTGTGTGCGTGCGCGCATGTGTGTGTAGGTGGTGCAGGGCTTGTCAATGAACCTAAATTAGCAATATGCTGTGTGCACACTGACAAATGTAACAAGTAAAAAGACGTGTTATATGGACAATATTATGGAGAATTAACTTATTACAGGAGCAGAAAATTCTGTTTTACATCTGTATCACGTGTTTCTCTGTTTCTTTCTTCCTCTTGCTAAACTTTTCTTGTCTCCTCCTCTTCGTTTGTCTCTTTCAATCCTTTGCACTCACACCTGTCAAAAAAGGAGGTGATTTAGTGGAGGTGGTGTAGTTCTTGGTGTTTTACCAACAGGACCTTTGCATCATTGTGCCACTCAGATTGCTTCCAGCTTCAGACTGTGCTCATTGTTCTACAGGGCAGCAGATTAACAATGGCCAGGCTCAAAGATGAGACCAAAAAAGAGACCTCTCTCTCTTTCTATCCCTCTCCTTCTCGTCTCCTCCCACTTATTTCTCTCATCTCTGTTGCTCAACTTTATTGCAAGAATAAACATCCTTAAGGAAGAGTCACAGTTTTCAGGTATTCATTTTAGCCAAAGTCCCGATCATGCTCTTCTTCATGCCAAACTGTGAAAATAAAGGGAATATCTGAGATGTCATTGCGACAGTGATGCACCTTGAAATGATTCACACAAACTGTTAAAACGCATGCACAAACAGTCTGCACTGATGCATGTCAAGAGCAAGAGACAGCGCTGATTTAAAATGCCAGTTTTGCTCTGAGTCTCCTCCCCTTCTCTTCCCTTTTGTAAGACAAGATTTCCTGCTTCATTTATTTTGTTTGACTCTGTGCATTTACTATTTTTGTTTAATCTTTTAATGCATCCACTTCTGTATTTTCTGTTTTGTTTGTTAATCCAAAACAGGATTTTTCCTGATTCCTGTTTGTCATTCTTTCATTCTTTTATTCATCTGGTGTGCCTGATGACAGCAGCCCTCTGTGTAATTATTCTCTCTTGCACAAACAGCACACACACTTTCAGTAACACTCATGGATCAGTAAAACACTGATCATATAGCCTGACAAACTTGTTTTGTGACCATCTTACCTTAAACCAGGTGTTTTTTCCTCACCGTTTTCTTGATGAAAACATCCAACTGTCGGTGGAAATGCTGCGCTCTCATTAGATCTGATTTAATTGCCACATGACGAGGAGCTGACACACCTCTGGATCATCCATGTTGTTCATTTGCTCTGCATCCCAACTTGGAAAACAAGCGCTCCACCCCTATAATTTATGACTGGCCAGTGTGTACTTTAAAACTCACTAAATTAGAAAAATGAGTAGCAAATTAGAGTGAGCTGGTTGAGCATAACTTGTACTTTGACACCCACAAGCAGAGTTTCTCAGCAGGAGTCCAACACACGGTCTGCATATTCAGAGAGCCACACAGCTGGAGGGCAACCAAATCGGCCTGGTTCAATTTTTGCGTTTGCAAATTGGTACAAGATAGTCCAATTTGACAGAGAAGCCTCTTTGTATAATAAAGAGAGCCTGGATGCTTATAAATCACCTGATGTATGTAATTATGTCCTCTGTGCTGGAAGGGATGTTTACCTCTTGAAATATTTTCCACACATCACTTTTTGTTTCTCACAGTTTACTAAACAAAAGTGGCTCTTGTCATGCGTCACTCTCCCATTTATAAAACAATGTTTTAAGTTGATTGATGCAAATGTGTTTTTTCTGTTCACTCTGAAAAGGAAGAGCAAAGAGATTCACAGTTGTTGCTGAGATGTGATACAGGTCCAGAGTAAACATTTCAGTGAGAGGTAGTGATTATCAACACCGCCACAACATGCACTGTTGCATGTATTGCTGTGCTGCTGTATTACTGTGTGTGGAGGGAATACTTCATATCATACATGTACCTTTATGAACAAATAGTGGGGTCAAGGCAGCAGCTGTTAATACATGAAAGAAACATATACTGAGCTGTACCAAAGCAGGCCAATGGAGGGCGCCTGCATGGATCATTTGTTTACCTCCACAAGTCAATCAGTGAACATGGTGTGACTTCTGAGTTTGTGCCCCAAAACATTAGTCTTTTCAAACATACTATGAGCATATCCAAGTGTTTTTGTGGCTGTTGTCGGCCTTCAAGTCAGCTGAGCGCAGAGAAGATCTCGTGTGTTTAAAAACTATTTTTTCACTGCATTGATTAGTTAATTAATTTGGGAAACAGCTGGGTGCTGGGATGCATGGAAATCTGTTGACATTTTAACAAAAGCTGAACACTATGTAAGGCCTGTGAGCACTTAAGATATAAAGAGCCAGTGTTTTTTTGTTTTTTTTTTCTTGCAGTAGCAGAGCAATAGCATCAACATTTTTATACAACATCTGTGAATGTGTGTGGTCACTCCCTCAGCTCCCCATTTTTTTCCTGACGATAACTTTACAATTCAAAACACTATTGGTATTTGCTTTGCAAAAGCTATGAAGTTTAACAGATTTGTATGTTTTCATTGGATTTGAGGCTCTTCCTGAACTTACAGTGTGTTGACACCAGCAACAAAATATTGCAGGCCCTTGTAAGATGTGTGGAGAAAATATCAGTTTGCAAAACATCTGAATGAAGTCCTTGAGGAACTAATTTGCAGTCAGCTGAACAAAGATATATGATAATGTTTGTTTACTGTGTGTGTTAGCGTGTGCATATTTGTGAGTGTGCCTCTCTGCAGGGAGCACTGTTTAACACACACACCATCTGGACTTCTTCAAACACTGCATCAATCTAAGTTCCTGAACATCAGTTTGTGTGCATGTGCCTGTGTGTGTGTGTGTGTGTGTGGTATACACATACTGTACTGTATGTATCTGCATGTGATTGCTTGCTTGGTTTTGTGCATACATGTCTGCATGTTCACTTGCATGTTTGTGTGTGTGGTAATTTGCTGTAAACATGCGTGCTCTGTTGTTATTTTCTTTTGTCAGACACTTTCAAGGGTTTGTGTGTGTGTGTGTGTGTGTGTGTGTGTGTGTGTGTGTGTGTGTGTGTGTGTGTGTGTGTGTGTGTGTGTGTGTGTGTGAGTGAGTTCTCTCTTTGGTCACAAACAGCAAGCAGTCCTTAACTCGAGGTGAACCAAAGCAACAACAACTTCTTGTTCATATTTTTGAAAATATGCAAATGGTTCAATTCATCAGCTGCAAACTTAACAGCTTGACGTTGTGTTTTAGTCTCATATAAAACTTTTACATTAACAATAATTACACTAACATTATCACAAACTGAGTTGCTGGGTCGCAGCGTTATTTAGAGCCTGATTCCAGACCTCTGCATCGCTGCCCACATGTTTGTTTTATTCCAGAGGAGATTCAGGGTGATAATCAGTCCAGGTTATCTGTGAATGTGGTGAAAAATTAACTCGACGGTGTTTTCTGAGTTCAGCACTTTGTGTCTGGTCGGACCACAGGCAGACAGGAACATTATATGATTCTTAACCAATAGAGTGTAAGATCACTTTCGGCATGATTTACTGTAATCTACTTTAGATCTACTTTAGATTAGATTGTAGAGTGAGGGTTATGTGGTCATTGTCTCCAGCTGTTGCCCGCAACAGTCTGCTGCAATTAATATTTATTAGTGTTCTTTCCATTTGCACTAATTACATCTTTTAACCTACTTCCTAACCTACATTACCTCATTGTTGTTGCCGTTAGGCTCTCTGACATTATTGATAATGCACATTATGCCACTCTCAGTCTCACTGCCACAGCAGGTAATCAAATCTTCCATTTCCATTTTCCCATTGCATTTCTACTTATTATTGCAGAGCTACACCCATTACACCCTTCACATCCATCCATTCAGTTGTCAGAGCGAGAATGTTTGCCCAGTATTTCACTCCCTCTTGCTGGATGGCCAGATATTAATAAATGAAGAGCTGGACCAGTGTAAGTTCATTTTAATCAGTCAGCTAGTTTGACTGTCAATAAGTTAACCACCCAGTCAGTCAACTAGGCCGAGTAGCTAATCGGTCATCCAATTATGCATCCGGTCAGCGTGCCAATCAATCAATCAATCACTCATCCAGCCAAGTGGTCAGTCAGCCAAAGAAACAACCAGCTGAACAGTTTGCCAGCAAGCCAAATACTAAATTACCCATTCAGCCCAGCAGCCAAAAGCAAACAGCCAGCTAGTCAGTCAGACAGACAGAAGTGTAATTAGTGATAAGTGATTAGGATGTTCCAGTCATTTAGGATGAACAACTGCATTGTACAATGAGGGGATCTCTCCACCCCCCCCCCCCACCCCCCACCCCGTTCAATACTTTCTGCTCTCCAGTTACAGTCGTGTGTGTGGGGCCTGACACATCAGCGCACACACATCACAAACACAAACATTAGGATTCTGCTCTTTGCTGCACTTAGAGAAACTTCCATTGAGAATCCATTAGCGCTCTAAAAGCACTCAGACTAATTATGAATATAAATTCACTGATGTTCTCAGATCCAGTGTTCAGATGCACAAAAAGTTGTTTTGGTAAAACAAAATATTTCACTTTTTGAGTTAATGCAGCGTCCTGTTTTTCATTCCACATGCGTTCTTAACAACATGAAACCTTGAAGGACACGACTGTGCGTCTCGAGCTGAAGCCGTGGTGGAAGGCATCTTCTCATTTATGAAGCCATCAGAGTTGTTGCATGAAGTGATGAGATGATTAATGTTTACACATTGTTGCATTCTTCTGTACTCAGTTAATAATTGAATGTTACTTGATTTAATGTTTAATTAGAGTAACTTAACATCCATTTCGTTGCTTGTAGCTCAGGATGTGGTGTAACAGAGACTATTTTTGCTCTTTTTGTGGAGTCTGGAGGACAGAATTACTGGATTTAGTTAGGTATTTGTAGTTTAAAACTTTACTTAAAAGTACAGTTTTATATATAATTTAATGCTCAGTGGCTTTATTTGGGCATTTACCAACCATTTAAGCAAATAGTCCAAATTGTTTGCATTTTGCAGGGTTCACAAGAAGAGCTTTTGGATAGTGGCAGGAACATTAAGAACTGCCACATTTATATTACTTAATTGTGATTTGTTATCCACTGTGATAAATAAATAAACCACCTACAGTATAAAATGAGTCCATGTGAGGTAATGTTCAGCCCTTTTTGCCTCCGGGACTAACACAGATTTGAGCCTCAGCCCTTTCCTCTTGCTTTTCCTGGTTTCCTCTCTCCTCATGTCTCTATTCTTCAATCATGCTTTTCTGTGAACCTCTTAACCCCCTAGAGAAAGGAGGAAAAGCTGGAATATTGGGTTTCTGCTGCTAATGGGACACGTACAAAAAGGGCCATCTGAAAATGGCCTTTTTTTCTTTTTTTTTCATTTTATTGGTGCCTCACAGAAGTATTCGATTTCCCTTTTTCCCCACGTCTCAATTATTTTTTTAATCAGGGGTACAATCTGTGATCCCACAAAAGGAAGGGTAGCTTGAGGATTTTTGACTTTATGATTCACAATTTCTCACAAACAAAAAAAGATATTTAATGAAAAACTAATTATCTGCTGCATATGAACAACAATCACAAAGTGCCTGTAATTTAGGCAGAAGTTCTGAGCAATTAATTACTTTTCCTGCTCGACTGCCAAAAAATAGCGTGAATGACATTAACTTGTGTTTCAGCAAATCGCTGTGGGCATTGACGAGAACTGAAGCGATCCATTTCACAACATTTCAATATTCATCACCTCCAGTTTATCATTCATTATCGCTCAAATGTACAGCAGCCACTCGATAAAAAGTTATTGCTTTATCCTCTAAGTGCTCAAATCCCCCAGACCCGACTGGAACAATATTTTCAAACACTTCAAATGGTGCGGTGTTCATGTAGGAGCAGAGCTTTTCAGTTGCCTTGTAATGTAACCAGAAGAGTTAATCTCTAGGTTACAAGGTTGAGTCACGATTTGGTGAGGAGACACTCAGCTCATTTATTGAAACAGTCTTGGCCCAGAAACAGTTCTCGTCTGAAGGACGTTGCCACATTTACCAACCCTCCACACAGCGGTGGGGACAAACCTCGTCTTTTGTCTAGACATGATAGTCTAAAGACTTTGTGTGGTCACAGGAAGTCAAAACTGAGTCAACAGAGGGAGCAGATTTGTGCCAGACATCGTTTTAATGGGATTAAAGTGTTCCTTCATGAAAGAAGTTAATAATTATTGTTTGCAGAAGACAGCCGGAAAGATACGAGACAAGAGGACATGTGACCAAAGTCCTGATGCAAATTCGACCCCAGAGTGTCACAAGCGCACGGTCTGATCTTTAAACCAGCAGTCCACAAAGCTCTTATACCCACTCGCTCTCTCTCTTTCAGTAACTGTATTATGGCAACAACAAGATAATGTTGTTACGTTACAGAATGAATAAAGTCGTTTCTACTCAGACCTCCTCTGTGTCTGCTGATAAAGAGGACAGATCCATTATCGGTGCTTCACACCGACACACAGAGACAGACAAACATTCATTTAATAGAGAAAATCTGATCGGATAACTATAGCTGTCAGAGGAATCAAGAGTGTCATTGTAAGGGAATTACAGAGAATGGCAGGGGTTTTATGTTTATGTGCAGTGTGTGTGGGTATCCATTCGAGCTTTGTGTTTACAGGCAGCAGTTTCACAAAGTGTTCCTGAGCTCATGTAGTAATGTCCTTTACACAATCATGTGTTCACAAAGTGGTGAACCTCGCTAAATCCTCACTTGTGAACAACTGAGCCTTTCCAGGATGCCCCTTTCATACCCAACCATGATACTATCACCTGTTACCAATGAACCTGTTTACCTGTGGAGTGATCCAAACAGGTGTTTTTGGAGCATTCATCAACTTTCCCAGTCTTTAGTTGCTCCTGTCCAAACTTATATGAAACATGTTGCTGCATCAAATTCAGAATAAGCAGATGATTACATAAATCAATGAAGCTGATGACGTAAAACATGAAATATAATGAGTATATATCAACAAGCAAATGCTCACATGCTGTCTTATTTATGTTTTACAGCGTCCCGACTTTTTTTCAGAATGTTGTTTGTAAAAGGAGGGTGAATATCTGTCTCGCAGTTGTCAGATGAACACGGCTGTTGCTGTGTATCTGCTGGATGTGAAAACAGGCAAGCTTGCACGTTGAACATAACAACTTTATGATGTGATAATATGTCAACGTCAATGTGCACAGCTTGTTCCGCTGCCCCTGAGTGACCAGAATAATCCATTAATACTGCATCCAACCAAGGGCTTTGAGTTAGTCTAAAAATAACTACCAGACCATTCAACACCTTGTGCATGTAACACCTTAGCATTAGCTCATGTGCTATACTATGTGTGTATATCTATATATTCATATTCATGCCAGTGTGTGGACGTGCATTACCTCATTTGTGGGGACATAAATCTTCTTAAGCAGCCAAATTATGGAGACTTGCCTTATTTTTGTGGGCAACAGACTGTAAATCATTACATTTTAGGGTGAAGACTTAGGTTAAGGTCAGGGTAAGGTTAGGTTTAGGTCCAGCTCAGGGTAGGATTAGACAAATGGTGCTTATGGTTAGTATAAGTCTCTAGGAAATAAATGTAAATCAAAGTAATGCGACTGTGTGTGTCTGCCTGTCACCTGTAGGTCAATGAGAGGCCAAAAGAAAGACTAAAATATCACATGTGACCATCTATGCTCAACATAAATCCCTGTTATCGTCACCATAGACTTTTATTGTAATTCTTATAGGGAAAAAGAACAGAACAGCAATCATTATGCTCCAGAGAGAAGAGAGAGAGGGAGACGGAAACAGAACGGGGAAAAGGAGAATAGAAAATGCAAAGTCATAATTGGGCTATAAAGAATATTGTTAGCAGTAAATGATCCACATAATGTGATGACTCAGCAGTTCTCGGAGCCTATCATGAGCCAGCAGTTCTGCGATGGCAGTCCACGTCACTCATGGATAGACACAGGACTAAAGGTCAGAGCACAACCGACTTGGAGGTTTTGGCTGAGTTACTTTAAAAATCAGAGTTTGCCCAGGTTGCACTCTGTCCTCGGTGTGTCTGGAGCTGAGATGGAAAACATTATGCAGTGTCTTGCACAAAATGACTTCACAAGGCGACCACCACCAGATCTAGTCAAGGTGGGAGTCAAGAGGAGTTATAATCCCAGAGAAGCAGGTTTGTTTTCCCGGATTTATGAACTCACCACTCAGTTTAAAGAGTTTATCTACTCCCACACAACCAAAAAGAATTTTTAATAGGCTGCTGGAGGAGCGTAGGAGAAACAAATGGTTGTAGATTGTTGTTCAGATTTCACCTCACCAGCAGATCTGTAAAGTAACTCTTCTTCTTTTTTCCCTTTATTTTTGGATGAGCAAAACCAGAAACTCAACATGAAATGCATTGCTCGCTCGAGCTTCTATAGATCCGCTGTGCGGTGACATCTGAACCTCATCACTGAGTATGTTTATCCCAAGTTGGAGTCCCAAGGTTTATCCCTACATCGCTATCCTCTTTGGGGCACAACTGGTGGCGACCGAGCATTTCCTCTTATTTCAGTTCAGTTTGAAAGTTGAGACTTTTTCTTGTTCTTTTGGTGCCATATGGTTCTATAGAAAACTTTCCACTTTGGCCAGACTTGCTTTGTACGGCTGTGTGCATCCAGTACCGTGTCATTTAAATGGATCATTTCAGTACAGAGTCGTCTTGACTGAATAACTCTGAGGAAGATGATTTAACCTGTAACTAAAACTTACTTTAAGAAAACTTAATTTCTGACCTGTCACACTCATGAATTCTTTGTCGGTCACAGTTAAGATGGAAAGGTGTAAATGCAACGGGCTCTCCGAGACATACATAGTATCTTACATCAGTAAGCGCTCTGTGGTCACAGGGTTTTCCCATGGAGACAGACAGCATCTGTCCCCTGTGACAATGGCGGCTGAAGTTACACTAAAAGTACACATACTAGCATTAAAACAACAGGAAAAGGCAGATTTCACCGGATCACACAGACGCTGCATTGAGCTGTTGTAGTGTTGGACTTGAAGTGTTTACACGCCACAGTATCAGAGTTTGTTTTAGACTTACCCTCAAAGGCAGGATAAGAGCTTATCCAGGTGTCTGTAACGAGGACGAGGTGTTTACATGGATGAGCTCGTGAATGGGATACTCAAACAAACCTAAGCACACTCGGGGTACAAGTATGTCGAAAAACTCAAGAAGTGCTCCAAGTTTCGGTGTGAAAGCTGCATCAGCAGAGAATGCAGCACAACCTGACCTGCCTCCTGCACATGAATAATTTATGAGAAGAGTAGAGACCGCCGGGACTCTTTATGGTCTAATGCAGACCTGGCCGGCGTCCCCACAAGCCCCTCAAGTTGGGAATCTTGTCCCTCACCATATTGGGTTTGATGTCACAACTCCATCTGGATCCATTTTTGAGGCAGCCATTTTGTATCCCTCCTGGCAAACATTTCACCCATCTTATTTGGACAGAGGAGAGAATTCGGCTCCATGCGAGCTTGCGTGGAATCGCGCGGGGATGATCGTGATTAGGGCACCAACGAGCTGCTAATTACTGTGTGTTAGAGAGGTCAAACGTTCCAGTGGACTCACCAGGTAATCAGTAGTTATGTTACCACACTTGTCTATGTTATGTCTGTTGGAAGAACTCATCCAGACTCTGCTACAGGTGAAAGCTAATATGCACTGCTATGCTTTTTTTTCCCAATTATTTTCACTTTCTTCATCCTCCCTCCTCCCTCTTTCTCTCCTCATCCCAGCACTATCCACCCTCCTCACTGCATCCCTTGCCTCCTCTCTTCGTCCTCCTCTCTCCATCTATCCATCCCTCACTCCTCTCCAGCGTTTCACTCACTTCCCCTCCTTCTCTCCACTTGCATATGCCGTGAATCAGAATAGCTTTCCATGGGGAACTGCTCCGAATATTATCTTAAATTTTTCATTCCTCATCTCTGCCGCTAGTTTTACCCTCAATTTGTTGCCCAGAGCCAAAAAGCAACATGGGATTCGGAAAACGTGCACACGCCACAGAAAATGCGATTATATCCTATCCATCTCTCTTTCCATCCTTCTCCCTCATCCAAAACATCAAGGGAATTGTGAAACGTGCTCACACCTCACACTGGAGTGCTTCTCCTCCTCTCCCCCTTTCGTCTCCCATTTCTCTCACCCCATCTTTCCCTGTTTTTGCCTCCTTTCCAGCCCCTTTTATTTCATTTTTCCTTCTCACTCGTCTCAATTCATGTTATCACTCCTTCCCTCCCCACTTCAATGTCTCCTTTTTTCTGCCTTCCTCTCCGTCTATATTTCACTCCCTCATGCTCAGAAGTAATTCTCTCTCTCCTCTCCTGAGCCTTATTCATCATCATCATCCTCCTTTTCTCTTTCACACACACGCATGCAATATACACTCGCACTGACGTGCACAAATCCAGTCTGCATATCAGTGTAACGGCCTCTGAACAATATGCAGGATGATAGCATTTGGGTGATTTGATGGAAGGGGAGTGTGTGTGTGTCTGTGTGTGTGTGTGTGTGTGTGTGTGTGTGTGTGTGTGTGTGTGTGTGTGTGTGTGTGTGTATATATATATATATATAAGCTCACCTAAAAATTAGCTGTTTGCTCTTAATCTGAAGTGCATTGTTATCAACATTTAAATGAAGGATAAGCACCACTACAGGGGTGAGAGATAAGCGACAGCAAGTGAGAAAGACTGACAGAGACAAAGAGAAATATGAGCCTATTATGAATTTGGCTGAGGATGGCATGAATAATAGCCTTTTCAAATTAGTAAAATGTGGCGTCGTCAGAAAAAAAAAAAAAGCTGACGCACAGTCCGAGGCACTCAAAAAAGATGGGACGAATAACTGTAATTTCCAAAAGTCTGTATCTGCATTGTGAGGAAATTGTCAGTGTTGCTACAGTGAAGAATCCTGTTAAAGTGTCAAAATGTTGTCAGCCGAGGTCTTCATCATTTTGGAACAACAGAAGGCAGATGAAGGGACACACGGGGCATTGTAAGGATGCATGTTAGCAGGCAATATTAGATTTGATTAACCCGACTTCATCAATGCAGATCTGTCTCTGGCAATGTGATCTTCCATTACAGTGACGTTTATTTATGTTATATATGACGTGGTAAAAGTCAACTGTCTTCTTAACATTATGAAAAAGAGGGGACACACACAAGAAAAGGACATAATGAAACAAATCGCTCAAAGAAACTTTCAACAGTACAAGTTCTTTTTTCCTAAGATTGATTTTTTTTATTTCGTTTTGTTTAAATTTCATAAAGGTAAACAAGAGCCGTTGCTTTTGGGCAATGGGATGTACAGTACAAAAGGCTAAGACAAAAAAATCAGATAGAATTACATGCATATGGTGTCCTTCACTTGTTTGTTTGTTTGAATGAATTATGTATTGTATTCGACTTTTTTTCTTTTCTTTTGCTCTTGAATGCAAGCCTGCGGTCAACAGACAGACGCTTTTCCTGCTTATCAAACAGTTGTAATTTTGGCATTGTTGATATAAATCCAACCTTGTTGCCTTGTTGCAACCTTGTATAATTCATTCATTCAGCAACAAGATCAACACCCTGATTTGCAAGAAGTGATCATGGAGCAAAGAACTGGGAGCAAACTCGAGAGTGTTACACAAAATGGTGATCACCCAGTGTGCAGTGTGTCTTGCAGCTGAAGAGCTCTTTCAGCGACAGGCTTGTTATGCCCAGGTGCCCTTCAGAGAGATTCAGGAAGTCCTTTGGACTTGCTAAAGTGAAGTCTTTTAATGAACACTGTCGCTGACTGTCACTGTTGATGATAAACTGATGTTGATGTGAACAATGGCGGTTTTGTGCAAAAATATGCAGCTGTTGATGTCCTATATAACCACTGACTACTAGTAGTCACGTTGATGTTTATACTGTTTATTGTGGTGCTGTGCTCTCCCCTTTTTATGTACTGCCTTGAGATCTGTATGCCTTTTCCTATTGTTCTACATGTTGTCTGTACTAATACGTATGTATGGTGCAGGGCTTGAGACTAATGGTCCCATCTTCCCGGGAACAACAGAAAAAGAGTTTTTGAGATAAACAGAGATCTTGCTCAGTGTGCCTCCAGTACAAAAGGTTTTGTGTTGTATGCATGTATATTGGCCTACATATAAGTATGTTACTGTAGTTATGAAATACTATTATGGTTGATTCTATTTTGTTGTGGTCTGCAGTGTGCTATAAAATAAAAATAAATCTGACATGACGCAGTAGACACATTTTCGATGAGGGACACACCCTGTTTTTTCCATAATAATGCTACATTGTGAACAATACATCTGTGTTGAAATCGGCAGGAGAGCTAGTTAGCTGTTAGCAACCAGTGGGCAGCAGAGTCCTGTGGTGTGTTTATCTATTGGAGCTAACAGCTACTGTAGCTAATAGAACTAACTGAGCTAACAGTTGAAGTAGCTAATAGAGATAAAAGTGCTAACAGCAAATGGAGATAATAGAGCTTACTGAGCTAACAGCTAATGGAGGTCATGAGATAATAGAGCTAACAGCTAATTGGGTTAATATAGCTTACAGCTAATGGAGCCAGCAGAGCTAATGGCCAACAGAATTAAACACACAGCAGGACAGAGAGTTTCTGTTCAGAAGAACATGAAGTGTTCAACGCTGAACTGCAGTTAAAAATGGCAACACAAGTTTACAGTAAATAAATGCACTGAAGTACTTCAAGTGAGTACAGCTTGGAGGTCAGACACTTCACATCATTGTTTACGTTTTGCTAAACTTCTGTCAGAGATGAACCAGATACATTTACTCAAGTTTTGTGAATGCAGTTGTTATTGGTTACAAAGTGGTCTACATGAAATATGTCACTAACAACTTTAGGATGGTTAGAATTGTTTTCAGGACAGTTTTGGGACAGTGGTGAAAAAAGTCTGGAGCTCTCACATGGTGGCACACAAGTCTCCCCCTGTATTGTATCATATTCAGGTGATAAATACACATACAGGAACACACACACGTACCCACACACCAGCAAAGAAATGGAGGCACATACACATCCAAGCACACACCAGCCAAACTCAGTGTATCTTGCTTTAACCCACACATTTTATGAAAACAATGATGTCATGAAAATGGACAGACAGAGTTAAGACAGAGATAGACGATGGAAAAGAAATGAGAAAGAAATGAGTACACCGCACGCATGCACACACACACACACACACACACACACACACACACACACACACACACTGGGGAGAAACAATAAATTAACATCATGTGTCGTCATAGACAGTTTACCCATGTGACATTAGCTAAGATGATGGATGAGCGCGGTTTATAGACAAAAATATGTTTTTGTGTGTGTGTGTGTCTCCGTAAAACAGACAAGAGACTGAACAAAGTCGTGTCTCTGGCTGGTGAACGTGCAGATATGTGTGATTTTTGTTTTTATGGATTTAGGCAAATCTATACTGTTTTGCTTGTGCAATCATAGACTAAAGCCACTTATTGCTGTAAATGTATTTTTGTCATGAAGGCTATTCTCTCCTCTTTTTTCCCATTCCTTCTTCCCTTTTTTTCCATGTTTATTTTGCTGTCTGGACATTATTGTGGTGACAGATGCTTGTGTAAGATTACTTGCCGGAGGCTGAATTTGTTCAAAGTCAGTTTATTCAACTTTTTATGCTTTAATCCATAATGTGTATCACCAAAACTGATCTATATATATATATCTATGTATGAGCCTAAAGACAGGACAGGCCCTTGGTCTAATGTGAAATCATTGATAATCACCATTTATGAGGTCGTACTTAAGCCACTGCAGTGCGTACCGTATTATATGCTTGTGTGTGTTTAAGTGAATCTATTAACATATGTCATCAAATGTGTATTTTATTAAAACAGATTAGATCAGCGAATTAGATCAGAGGAGGCCTTACGAGAAACAACTGAGACACGTCTTTAAAAGAACTGAAGGCAACAGTAATAAAGCTTTGTGTGACGTGTATTTATTGCCTTTTTGTGGGGGAGGGGGGCAGTTTTGCTGAACATCACAGCTGGAGCTGAGCTGAACAACTGAACAACATCTGATCTAATTCTCATTACTGCCTCCAGATGACAGCAGGGACAGCGGTGGGACAGGAGTCAGGACACACTGGTCACATATCAACCTGTCGTCCGCTGAGAGATCTGATTGGTAGCAGTTTACATGCACTGTAGCTCTCTCTATTTCCCACATTTTTAACACTGCAAACACACATTTTACACCAATACAGTCACCAGAGTCGCTCTCTCTCTCAATGTAAAACGCTTTTCTGATAATATTTAAAATTTTTTGGGAATTAAAGTGGGTGACATCACGCGCAGAGTTACGTTAAGCTGCTAAACTCTTAAAAAACTCTCTTCAGCTTCATCTCACTCGCCATACAACTGCACCATTGACTGCAGCATGAAGTGAGACTTGAGGTTTCAGGAGTGAAGGAGAAAAAGGGACTTTTCCCACATTTCTGACACCACAAACACATATTTTACACTAACGCATTCAGCAGAGTCCATTCTCTCTCACAGTGTAAAAAAGGAGTCACTCAGCGTTTAACCGCTGGTGGTGAATTTTTAGCTGGCATGTCACACACACTGACACGGACACAGATTTTCAAAATAAAAACCTCAGATGGTAACATGAGTTTAACAAGGAGTTCTGGAGTGGGCAGGATTTTCAAAATAATAGCCACCAGATACTAACAGGAGCATACTGGGGAGCCCTGGAGTGGCTGGATTTTCAAAACAAAATCCCACAAATAGTAATAGGAGCTCAGTGGGAGGCTCTGGAGTATGCTGAAATAAAAGCCCTCAGGTGGTCACTGCTGTGTAAAAGGACCATGGCACGAGCAGAATTTTCAAAAGAAAAGCCCACTGGTGGAAATAAGAGCTCACTGGGGCGCATTGCAGTAGGCTGGATTTCCCAAATGAAAAACCCAAAAGGAGCCTGTGGCAGGCATAAGTGCTGAAGACTTTCAAAATGAAAATCTCAATAACTTTTTCTTTACACACACACACACACACACACACACACACACACAAATCTCATCTCCTTCTAGGACACAGCAGTGCTTATAGGTCTTCCACCTCTGCTGATGTTTTACCCTTATTCCAACGAAAACACTTAAATTTCACCTGACCTCTTTGGACATTTGCGCTCATTTAAGTCCTCACACTTTAACTCTCATTTCAGCAAACACAAAACTTTACCCTCGTTCCCACTATTCCAACTTTTCATACTTGTACAGATGCTCCCTGACAGTAAGCCGGCAATGCCATTTATCCCACCACAGTTTCTTCAAAAAATTGCACTCTCCAGTTTATTTTTCACTTCAGTAAAGTCGGTGGACTCACAAGAGACACATTTTAAAAATAAATGGTTGGAATGGGTGCGGCAGAGGCAGTGGTATCCTCAGCTTCTTTGGATCAAGCCCCAGAAACACTGGATCCTGCACCCAGTAACATTTGACCCTTTAAAGATAACCATGATGACATCACAATTTGTGGAGTTCCCCAGTAATATAAAATTACAACAATTATCTCGGCTGACCCTTCAGTTAAACCTGCATTCATTGTTCTGACTTCTTTATGAATGAATTATGAATCATTAATCAGCACAGACGAAAGCTCCCCTTTTCTTCTCACATAAAATTATTTTTATACCATACAACCAATTTAATAATGCTAAAAAATGCAATGTAAAAACACTTATTGCATTATCCCTTTACATAAAAGTCAGTCACCGTGTCTCAAACATTATCTGTGAACATCAACACGAGTAAGGGTTGCTCCATTGGAAATAAATAGAAGATCAAGTTTGTGGATGAAACAAAAAGGCTGTTTGAGCTTTTCCATGAAACTGAATTATAATTCAGTGTTGTGCCAACAGTTCTAATGAGGAAAATATGTCCTTATCCCTCAAAACTGACACTGGTGATATCCACAAATACGGAATAAGCTGTCAGAGATGTGGAGGAAAACATGTCAAGTCTGTCTTAGGGTGAATTAACCCTTTAAAATGGCGAAGCGTTCCCACTTAAACGCATAATCTGAGGATTGTCATTTCTTTATGGTATGTTGTCAGTATGTCAAATGAAAAGTGCTGCTGAACAAAGAAAAATACAAGTGAAAAAGCGCATGGAAAGCTGGATTTGATCCCACAGAAATGGCTTTGATAGCAATGTGTAAAAGTAGACACTGGTAGCGTGTAGACAGTTGGCACCATGAGACAGACAAAGACAGAGAGAGAGAGCAGCACATCGACACAGAGAGAGAGAGACATTGTGGTTTTTCTTCTCATGGATATATAATCAGTTTAAGAGGAAGTTTTTTCCCCTCAGTTTTGCTTTGATGCACAATCACATTTCGACCCGCACTGTAATTCTCTGTCTCCCTCTTCATCTGTCCCTCTGACTCTCTCTCTCTCTCTCCTCCGTCAGTGTTTGATGTGGTGGCACCCTGGCATTGTTCTTGCTATTGTGCCAGTGTGGAAAGAAGGGAGGAGGGACAGGGGAACGGGACGGAGGGAACGAGACAGAGATAGATGAAGGGATGGTATTGCAGTATTGATGTGGCATTGAGGCCCCAGTAAAGTTGAAAATCTGGATATAATTGACAGCTACGCTGGCAGATCTGGGAATCCCATCAGAACGCGGCGGAATGTTCTAGAATGTTCCGTAATGACCTCTGAGAACGATCGGAAAGGGCCAGCAGGCAGCGGGACTCATATATCATCATATCATCATCACGAATACCAAACATTCATGTTTCTAATTATTCCTCCTGCTCTCCCTCTTTGTTTATCTTCCATTCCAGTGCCCTTATCTCTCCTCTGTGTGTGTGCGTGTGTGTGTGTGTGTGTGTGTGTGTGTGTGTGTGTGTGTGTGTGTGTGTGTGTGTGTGTGTGTGTGTGTGTGAAAATCCTTCCCTCTATGTGTGTTTCTGAGTGAGCATTTGTACACATCAGATTCTATGTCTGGGGTTGTGTGTGTGTATGTGCATGTGTAGATGCATGTGTGTGTCGTCTACTGTGAGAATCCCTGTGCTTTTGTTCCTTTCAGTCTGTGTGTGCGTGTGTGTGTGTGTGTGTGAGTGTGCTGTTGTACTAAATTTATGGGGACCGACTTTTAGACATTGAAGGGGACATTTGTGGAAATCAAGGATACTTTGGCCAATCCTAACCTCTTCACAATCTGATAGTAAACACTTGGTTTCGGGTGCAGTGATACACTCCACAGCCCCGTCAAAGCACTATCGGATATGGTTACAGGTGCACTCTCATCAGCGTGCCATTTTGTTTGGTGTGCCAATTTACTTGAGCATGCTAAGTGAAACTTATATTCAATATTTTGCCCTCGTAAATCCCCCAATTTTTTTTCTTCTTTCAATGTTTTTTTTTAATGGTTTTAAGGAGACTTTTTGCCACCATAATACATACTGTTTTGCAGGGCTCGACCCGGATGATGACTTGACTGATGTCGCAAACCCTTTGTTGTTCTGTATGTGTCAACTTTGGTTTACAATGGAGAATGTGTGTGAAGCATGTGAGCATTAACTTTATTTGTTTCATCAAAAGACATTTTTGGGGGAAAAAAGGCTCCACTTCAATAAAGCCTCATCTCTTGATCATTTTGTGGTCATTTTATTGACAGCGGCGAGATGACAAATCTGCTGAAGCATTTTGACATAAATTCCTCATCAGAGCAGATGCAGCAGATCAGTATCTTCTCTTTCTAAAGGGTGGATACAGCGATCAGCCAGAGAGCAGTTTCACCAACAGCAGAAGCAGAATGTATTGAAGATTAACCAGTTATTCATATCAGATCCCATAATCCCATCAGACCAAGATAATGGGATGACACAATCTGTTGATCTGAAGTGAAGGAGAAGCACACCTGTTTCCTCTTCATGCGCTACCTGGATGTGTTTCCAGATGGATGTGTTTGTTTGTGTGCATGAGCATCTGCAGGTGTGTCTCCATTTATGTGTTTGAGACCACAGCTCCTTCACCTATCCTCTCTCTCTCACACACACACACACACACACACACACACACACACACACACACACACACACACACACACACACACACACACACACATTTGTTTCTCTGTCTCCCTGGTTCTCTGTTTGACCCTCTCTCTTTCTATCGATTTAGACCACAGCAAATGACTAATCCCATTTAAATAACTCTGGTTGAATACAAAAGAATCCTTTTACTGACTCATACTGAATACTGAGAAAACATTACGAAAAGCGACTTGTACGGACTTCAGATGAGTCTTTAGGTTTCCTTACAACAAATACTTAAAGGCAATCCCATCTTTAACTTGCATTGAGGACTTAATGATCCCAGCTGACAGATCTGAGTACTGCAGGACAGACCTAACCAACTTCTGATGCCTAATATGTCATGTTGAGTCTGGTAGAATTACCAAATGTAGGTAAAAGTCAAAAGCATATGTTTCTAATGATACAGTTTATATAGTTTCTTAGTCCAGAAGTGGGTAACAAGTGTGTTTTAACCAAGCCGTGTGTTTTTCTCGACACTCTGATGGCAAATGATTTCATCTCCCTTTTACATAAAAGTCAGGAGGATGAGTAATGCCCAGCCATAAGTTGAATGAATCACAATCCTGTGCTCACCTTCAGTAAAACTTTTTCATTTGGATTAGCACATTCATATATTCTTTCCCACAGCCTTATCTGGTTGGAGGCTTTATGTAGAACAGTGCTGAAATGATGTGATCCTACCTGGCTTTTAAAAGACCAGTGTGTAAGACTTCAGGGATCTACTGGCAGAACTTGGCATGAATGGAATATAATATTCATAATTAAGCTTTCATTAGTGTATAATCACCTCAAAATAAGAATCACTGTGTTTTTCTTGGCTGAGAATGAGCTCTTTGTATCTACAGAAAGAACAGGTCCTCTTCCATGGAGTCCGCCATGTTTTACGCCATGTTTGTACAGTAGCCCAGAACAGACAAACCAAGAGTACCATTCGTGTTTTTTGCGAGTTTCGCAGTCATCATAGATTCTTCTACGTGCTTGAAGAAGAAGCGGTGAGGCAATGGATATTCAGTTGGTTGCAATCTGCAACCTCACCACTAGGTGTCGCTAAAAATTAAGGCGAACACCGTCACTGTTTTTTCTTATCACAATTATAATTTGATAAATCTAAATCTGCTGCTGTGTTTGCCACTGTCAGAAACAGCCATAAAACTCACTGCTAAAATGTTGTTTTCATGAAGCATTTTGAAAGAAATTCAATAACTGGTTTATACCCATGTTGGTGATGATATCTTGCTTTGGCGAGTGTGCAGTGCGGCTTCAACTGATTATGTTTCAAAACCCAGTTGTGTTTAAAAAAAAATATTTTCCACGAAGTTGGTCATGTCTCTCATGCTTTATCATCGCTTTCAACAATGTTTTGACACTTCAGGAAAATGTTCTTCTAAGCACGACACATTTTGTCACAGTCTTGTTACATAATGCTTTATTGTCCTTCAGTGTTGCCATAGTGAAGGCACAGTGAAGTTTCAAAGTGGTCAGTATTCACAGTTTTATTTGCAGGCATCCACTGAAACACAAACTCGTACTTTTATTCCAAAATTTTAGATGACAAATTACCCCTTGTGTTCAGTGGCAGAGAAATAGCTTACAGTACAAAACAGTTGGTTACTGAATTGCTATGCAACTATTTCAGGTACATTTTGCCAAAGCTGAATATGGAAATCAATCAAATGTCACTTTAATGAATCCAATCTGTCTTTGTTTTAACTCTGAATAGAAACCAAAGACCTGCATTGGAATACCCTTGATATTTTGCTCTTGGGGAAAATCTGAAAAGTGGAAAATGTCACCTGTACCTGTCAGGCGTAACTCTGTTGTGTGTGAAATTCAATGGTTCAATGGCAAATTCGTAAAGCGTGTGTGAGAAAGATAAAGGGCGATGATGAGGGACTCAAAGAGAAAAAGAAAGAAAGACAGAGATGGCAAAACTCAAAGAGAACGAGTGAGCCAGAGAGGAGGGAAAGAGAGAGAGAGAGAGAGACGGGGGACAGAGCAGAGAGACCGAGAGATGATTGATGGAGCCAAAAAGCCGATTTCTTGCTTCATCTGATCTGCATTACTCTGCAATCAGCAGACACACATACACACACAGGTACACGCGCGCACACACACACACACACACACACACACACACACACACACACACACACACACACACACACACCTTGTAATCAACACACATACACACTCTCAGCGTCTCTCTCACAGACTATTAGCCTGCAATCAACATGCAGGTTACTGATCAGCAACTGTCATCAACAACACACACTGCATGCTTATAGACTGCACACACACACATGCGCACGTGCACACGCATACAGTATACACACACGCACACACACATGCATGCACGTATACACACACTTGAAGCTGGTGATGAAGTCAGTACTCATCTGCCTCAGTGCAGATAGTTTTCATGATCTGACACACACAGATGCAGGTTGACACACAAACACACACACACACTCACACACATACACCCTGAACTACCGACTAGTAACGTGTGTGTGTGTGTATATATACATATATATATATATAGCTCCATTATTACTGACAAACCTATAGTAATACAATCAGATAACACAGTATTCCAATCAAAAGGGCCACTCTGCTGCATTATGCTTTGATACTTTCTACTTCTTGTTGCTCAAACTGTTACATTTTTACTTTTTTAGGCTCCATCTGATGGATGTCAGGTTTAACATGTATTAATGGCAACACTTCCCACCGTGTTTTACAGCTACTTTGGGTTTTGTGTTTTGGACACAGACGGCCTTGCTTGTGTTCTTTTTCATTTTCTCCATCGATCCCCGAAGGACAGATTCATCTTCTCGCTTGCCTCCTCAACAGGAAGGTCAAACTATAGGGTCGGCTACACAACTGCTCCCCTGGAGCTGTAGGCCTTCAGTATCTTGCTCAAGGGCATTCTTTTTGTCCACAAAAACAAAATGTACAGACTTAAATCAAAAGTCTTGACCCTCCCGATTTAACCCACCTCAGTAAATGAATAATATTGATATTTTGAAATGATGACTATTATGTATATGATGTGAACATGTGTAAAATAGATGTTTTTCAGCTTAAACACGAGGTGTTTAGAAGTGTATGTGATGTAGTTAGATAGGCTGTCCTTCACTGATTCTGACTTTATCTCTCTTCATGATTGAGCAGCAAAAAGTAAGTAACAATTCTTGATTCTTATTGACTGAAAGATTTCCATTTTTTCTAGTAATAAGAGTTTAACAGAACACTCCTGGTGCAGATGTTTGCTATTTTAAATTAAAGGTTGAGCTCAATGCAGGAATGTTCACAGCATTTCACTTTCAACCAGGTATTTGATTCAAACCACCTGACTGTGGTCGACCCAATCCTTGCTGCTCTGATACGTTAAAGCAAGAGGTTGCCTTGTGGTGATTTTAGGATTCACTGTGTCCCCTTGTCTAAATGTAAGGGGCATGTGGATAATTGCAATGGTGGTGGCCCAGGGCGGGGCGCCAGAAAATTTCCTTTATTTTCATATCCCAGTGTTGACAGGTATGCATTTATCAAAGATTTCCCGCTCCATACACTATATACAGTATTGTGCATTCTGCAGTACTTGCACAGTGTGTTTACAGTACTGTACAAACTGTATCTTCATTAAATTATGTTTGGTATGTTAGCACAGGAAAGAACATGCATGTATGCAGAAACACAACCACACACAGACACACAAAACAACAGCCCGGCTTAACATGGAGATGAGAAATGAGAGTAAACAGATTTGAAAACATTCTAAACTCAATGATACAAACGTTTCCCTCTCACGCACGCACACACGCACGCGCACACACACACACACACACAGTGACTTATTAGTAGTCTAATATATGTGAAGTCTTTCAAAGCAAATGCATGCAAATGCACACACACACTCTCCGCGTGGATGAGTGATTAGTAACTTAATGTTAGTGAAGCGTCATCATTTTTCAGTTGAGTGCTGGAGGTTTGTTGGTATGAATTATGACCTCTGTATTGCCATCCATCTGCGACTCTGTTTTTCCTCCATCCTCCCTCCATCCAGCCTTCTCTCTTAATGTGTGTGTGTGCATGTGTGTGTGTCTCTCTCTTCTTCTTCATTTCTGTCTTCCTTCCTCACTCCTTCTCATCGCTCATCTCTCTGCCTGCCTGATCATCATAATCAGATATGATTTATAGTGACGCACACATGCAAACACGCACACACGCAGGCTCACACACACACACAAATCGTTAATCAGATATTTGTCCTGCGGTGGGCTATCATAATTCTAACGATAACAAAATCTCCAGAAGATTAAAAAAACACACTGCAACAAGATGCTGTCTGATAAATTACTCTGCTCGAGCAGTTTACGTGCGCACACACACACCCACACTGAACACACACGCATAGATACCTGCTTACCAGACTGCTCTTATGTGTCCAAAATGCTTTAATGATCCGAATTGATTTAAGCAGACAGGACACACACACACACACACACACACACACACACACACACACACACACACTCACGTTGTTGCTTTCTGATCCTCGCTCCTGCCTAACTCATTCTTGATGTGCTACACACTGTCTCAGTTTAGCTAATGTAAAAATGCTAAATGATGCCATAGTGTATAATGGGATTTATGCTGCAAGCATGCTAATGATCGCTGGTAGCTGATGTTAAGGGTGCAATCAGTAATATTTCACTGGCTCTCTCTTTGCACAAAATGACCATAATTTATGAACAGGGGCCTGCAAGTGTTGCTGATCAGTGCCAGCAGCACAGCAGCTTCTGAGGTAACAGAGGAGCTTTCAAACTCTCTAAAAAGGCAGGTCTGTTTGGAAAGCTTGTATCTGTGAATGTGGAAGTAATGGCAACTGGGGAAACCATTAGGCCTTAGAGGACTTCTGCACTCTGTTGAACTGAAAGATTTTGTGTTCCACAATTAAAAAGCTATCATTTAAAATAACTAATTCCATGCCTCTCTGGATGATTGTGGGCATGAAAATAAGACATTTTATGGGTTTTCTTTGACATTACTGGTGATATGAAAATATTTTCTCAATTTATCTCGCAAACACCGAATCTAGTGGCTTTTCAGATATTGACTGAAGGAGCCGAACTGGCTGTATTTTTACTAAATGGATTTGCAGTGATTCTTTAAACAGAAGTTCAGGTCAAAAGTTGAAGAAGTTGAAAGATACCAGGGAAAATTTGTGCTCAAAATGAGGAATTTTAAAACCCCTTGTCTTATGTCAAGCTTGGCAGAAAGCACACACTGTGACATCAACACAGGCGCATTAGAGAAGAACCTGAGCAGCACTTCAGAAATCATTTTAGCACTGGACGGCCTCCTCATCACCACCTTGTTATCCATAAAAGTTGTATAATAGCACAAACTGGAGCTAAACTATAATCGATAAAATGAACTCAAGTTTATTTTCAGGCAAGATAAGAAGCTACTGGATTAAATAAAACTGTAGGACAATAGGAGAGATGGTAGAAGAAGGGACCCAGCAAAGGAGAGGAGAGGAAGATGAAAGAAAAGATTAGGCAGGGAGGAAGATACAGATGGAGAAATGGCGAATGGGCTGCATTTTATATCACACTTTTCTACCTTTAGGACAAGGGGTTTTACAATTCTGCCTTGGGGTTCAGTGTCTGGCTCAAGGACACTTCAACATGTGAACAGAGAGAGCCAGGGATCGAAAGGCCAACCCTGCAATTAATGGTGACCTGCTCCACCTCCTGAGCCATGGCCACCATCTAAGAGAGGTGAGGGGTGGGGTCTAAGGACAGTTCTGTCCATATTACCTGCATTATTGTTGGTGTGTACATGTGAATGAGGCAGAGCAGACCTATACAGAGAGAAGGTAGTAGACTGGTACTGATCCAGGATTCTTTTACCTTTAACTCGGAAATGTTTTTCTCTAATGGTTTGTATTTGTACTTTGTGGTGGTTTTGATTTTAGTGCAATGTTCCTGCCTTCTTGCTTCCTCTCCGTGCCAGTCTTTCTATTCAACAAAAGGCTAAAAAGCAACGAGGTGAAAGCATTGATATAGACAGGACTTTGCTCCGAGCAG
The DNA here is from genome assembly GCA_037975065.1 of Chaetodon trifasciatus. Taxonomy (NCBI): domain Eukaryota; kingdom Metazoa; phylum Chordata; class Actinopteri; order Chaetodontiformes; family Chaetodontidae; genus Chaetodon; species Chaetodon trifasciatus. Next base: position 7,166,274 of record JBBMOE010000015.1, on the reverse strand, counting down.
TTTGGTACAGTTGCAGTTTTCCGTCTTGTGTGAGAAATTCACCTTTCACAGAGCAAAAGCCACGGAGCTTTATTTCACTTATTTTTCTTAAGTCAATCAAATCTAGATCTTGCCTAATAATAGCAGTGGAATGAATCCCTGATACAAAACCATAAACTTTGTGCATTCTTGAACAATAAAACGTAGTTAACTCGAGGAACAATGTGACAGGGGGTCTCACACTCTTCGTTGGAGATATATGATATGAGTTTTATCAGTCACAGTGTTAGATATGTCTTGTTATAGCTCGGCTCTTAGACTGCAACAAACGGGAGAAACACATGGATATATTGGATGTGAATGTAAATTAGATTACAACAGTTTAGTAGAAAACAATATGAGCTAACGCTGTAGTCATGTAGGGATGTAAAGCACGAGTGAACAGAAGAAAAAAGAAATTCATCTTTTGCTCAGACTGAGAGGGGCAAAGTTATGGAAGTCACCACGTGATCAGGTTTGCTGCAAGTTTCACCTCTTCCTCTTTTTCTAAAGGTCCAGTGTGTAGGATTTAGCGTCATCTAGCAATGAGGTTGCAGATTGCAGTCAACTGAAAACCCCTCGCCTCACCCCTCCTTCTCCAAGCATGTAGGACAACCTCCAGTGGCCTTCAGGTAATGTAATTCTGGCCTACTGTTGAAACATGGTGGATATTAGCATCCGTTATAAACTCCACTGACACTTGCATTGTTTTTACTTCCCCTGTGTCGTGGTTAAGCCAGAGAGACGGAAAGGTTCCCCTCCTCTGCTGCTTAACCAGGATGAAATCAGAATCACTCCTGGTGAAACCATGAATTCTAATTTTCAGAACATTTCCATTCATTTCTTTTCCATTTCCTGTTATCTGGCTTTTCTTCTGCCCACTAAACACACTCTCACACATGGATGCACACGCGCATGCGTAAACACACACACACAATGGCGCAAAAGTTTTAATTGATCGGTGTGTACGTCAGTCAGAGCTCTAATTTCCCTATGGGTCATTTCCCAGCTTCTGTGTGTGTGTGTGTGTTTGTGCAGGTGTGTGTGCATTTTCAGGTTTTTGGCATTCCTCCATCTCCTCCTGTGCAAGAAAATTGTCTTGTTCTTTGATTTCCAATTAGAAATAGAAACTCTGTCTTTCTGCCGTTCGCCACCTTCCACATCTCTCGTCTTTCCCTAACTTCTCTTTTTCGTTTCCACCCTTTTCATTTTCATTCCACTCTCTCCTATCCATCTGTTCTCTCTTTCTTTTTTTGTGTTTCTGCCTAACATCCACCCCTGTCATCCGTAATCAGGTGTTCTCTCCACCTTGTCCTGATCCACATCTGGCAGCTCGATGTGATGTGGTTTGTTTCCTGATCTCCATTTTCATTTAGCCACTTGATGACTTCATTTCCTTCTCATCACTGGATGTTTGAACTCCTTGTGTCTCACTTTCCAAGTGGTTTGCAGGCTTACTCAACAGTCCGTAAACCCTATTGGACCATTGGATTACCACCTGGCTATTAGCTTGTCATCCCTGTAGCCTTGTAGCAACATCTGATTGGAGGCGGTGACACAAAGCAAGTGGACTGAGTCTTTTATTTTCCTCTTTTCTCTCTCCATCTCGCACTCTTTGACCTAACCTCCTCCCTTTGCAGATGTGGTGATGGTCGGTTCTATATTTGTTTGATGTAGAAAGGCTTATGTATTCGTCAAAACACATCTTTTCTGTGAGCATTTCTGGCTGTACAGTATGTTGTGAGCCTTTTTGTCCCTGCTGCGCGTTGAGCAGCAAATGTAACAGGATAGTCCTCATTTTCAGGCCTTTTAGACCTTAGTCTCTTCAGATTGTTTTTGATGGAAGAAAATTAACAATTCAAAATGAGATCGATGCCCATATTACTCGTGTATTTCAGGCAAAGCCAAAACAACTGTCACAATATGAAAATCACATCACACTCACTTACATCAATGCAGTCGTAGTTTCAGGTTGGAGAGAGCACATTAGTCTGTCAGTTATTCTCATTTTTCTATTGATTTCTTGTGGGAAGTTGCTACAAAATCTGATGAGACCATGATGGATGAAAAATACTGCATATCCACTTGTCCCTGAAGTAGTTTTTGTTGAGTTTCTTGCTAACTGTGTAACCAAATTGTGGCCAGTCAAGGTAAAACAGCTACAAGGCCTCAGTTTTAATTAATGACATCAAAAGATGTGACAGCAAATCCTCTCACCCGTACGACCTTTAACATGGCCCTTTCTCTTTATTTGAGTTCTCATGATTGCAGAAGGTCTGTTTTTGCAATTCCATGCAGATCTACTATTTACATAAGCTATAAAGTAAAATCTTCCACTTTCCAACTTTCTTCCTCTCAGTTTTGGCTTTTTTTCCACTTCCTCTTGGGGGTTAAAATATTTCAGGCTACAGTGGAAATAATTGAGAACTTTTATATATTTATATTTTGGGTGCAAATTGAGCTGCAGTTCATCTAGCTCCTATTGTATGTGAATATAATCCTTGGGATTTGCTTTGTAAATCTGAGTGAAACATAGATGTGGTTCATCCCATGTGAACGTGTGACACAAAACAGACGTGGGGGGTAAATCACACTGAAGTGTAGTGTGAATAACACTTCAGACTGACAATGCTAACAGCCAAGCACACTGAATTGTCTGGCCTTTTTTTTCTCATTTTTGCAAGAATATCAAATAGGCAACACCGACTGCTGAATATTTATTACTGAAGGAAGAACTTGAACTTGCTGTATTAAATCATTTGTACTTACTCAGAAGGCTTGCAGGGTGTTAGGAAGAGCTGAAAGCTGACATAGTAAGCTAACAGTGCTGTGTGACCTTAGAGCAAAAGTTAAACCATGATGGCACATTGGTAAAAACAAAGAGGCTGTCCCCATTCTCGAGTTGAGTGGTATCCCCATAAAATTGGGCCAGTCTTCAGGGTCACGAAGGTTCGCTGTCGAGAAAGACAGACAGAGAAAGAGCCGGAGAAGAAAGAGAGAAAAACAGACAACAGAAGGGCACAGAGACGGACGGGAGGGCAAAACCTCATCAAAAAGGGAAAAAAGATATACAAAGTTTAAAAACAGTTTTATGAAGACAAGAAGTAGAAAAGAATGAGACAGAGGGAGGGAGGGAGGGAGGAAGGGGTGGAGGCCGGGTTGATGGCCATGCATGAAAACAACAAAAAAGTTAAAAAGAAAAAGAAGAAACTTTACCACAGAGAAGCCGATTGCATGTTCAGATCTTTAACTGCTGGTCAAAACAACTACACATGCATAAACACACACACACACACACACACACACACACACATCCATGCATGCATGCAGAGCCCTACGCAGTCACAACGGGGTTATTCTAAGCGATAATGTCTTTAGCAGCGCAGAGGCCTCTTTGGATTTTCGGTGCTGTGGCTGGGAAGCTCTGAACCCACAAGCTATGACAGTAACTAGCTGGTTCTGAGGCATGAAAAGTCAAATCATCTCAGTCATATTGTGCTCAAATGACAATAATGGACATGACTTTTATTTCCCTTACCAAGGAGAGCACATGGCATCAATTACAGGTTAACCTCAGTTTCTTTTGGCTGGTCCATAGTGCTCGGTGTGACCAATTGCATTTACCAATATTTTTGACACACTTCTAGAATGGGCACGTGTTAAATACTAGTAGTAATACCGCTACCAGTACAACAAATACCACAGCATATACATCAAGTAGACAGTTAATGTAACAATGCATCAGAGCCGAGTGAGAAAAAACTCTGGGAGCGACAAAATTCAATGACAAAAATGTGTATTAACAAACAGAGCTACTCAGGGAGCAGTGTATTATTTATTTTATAGTAATTAATTGCCTGGAGAAACGTAAGGCTTTCACAGCCTGTACCTATAGCAACATGATAAACATGTTGGCACATTTCACTTTGCAGAACGTCTGTTTGATGTAATTCATAATGTTTCATTAATTTCTTCCAAAATGCTTCAAAAATTAGACTCACTTGTTGTAATTCAGCCAGAATAATGTATTAATTCATTTATTACTTCTTCAATTCTTTAACTGCTGGGATGATTGAATTATTGACTTCAACAAATAAAGGCTGGTAGTTACCACAGGCCTTTATTTGTTCATTCACACAGCTATAAATATGATTTTCACTCTTCTTTATTCTCTTCTGTTGCTGCTGTGACTTGAGGTCCACTGGCTTGTATCCCTTCTGACCAGGAAAACTAAACATATAAAACCTCAACAGCCACGTTAAAGGTACCCTTGAGCAAGGCATTCTACTGGATCTGTACAGGGTTCCTGCACACACGCTACACATTCAGCCTCCTTTGGTTGTAAATGATGCAATGTATTTACTGAGCAGGCAACATCTACCTTACAAAATAACAGCAAAAGGAATCAGCAAACACCCTGGATGCCCCTGGAGCAGCGGTAGACAACAGCTACAGGGCCAGTGTAGATCCAGTCCATGTCCATTAAAGGACGTCCTGTGTGTGAGGGAGATGTGTTTGGAGACTAAATTTCACAGGGAGGCCCTGTCTCTTTTCTGTGGTTGGTCTCTCTCAATTTCTTTTCTTCTTTTCTCTATCAGTCGATCTGTTTGTCTGTTGTGGTCGGTGCTCATTTTAGCCTGAGGACAACCCAACTCCACACACACACACACACACACACACACACACACACACACACACACACACACACACACACACACACACACACACACACAGGCTGAGTATTTTGGCATTGAGCTCAAACAAAACCACAATGGTCCAGCCCTTGGCAAGACAGCCAAGACGAACTGACCACTTTGACGTCCGTCTGGACACACACATACGCACTAACACACACAAACAGAGTAGAATAGAATAGAGTAAAGTATCTGTGTGATGGCATACAGTGTTTCAGTCTGCCATCTGTTAAAGAAGATGTCAGAGGAAGATAGATGCCTGATTAAAGCATTGTTTAAAAGTCTACCTGGAAGATCTACTCTTACGTCTTGTACTTCACTGTTACTACTGTGACTCTGCTGTTCACTCACAGTAAATATGTTTGTGAATGAACAAAAAATCTCAGAGTTTTAAGACAAAATTGCAGATATGACTCAAGCTTGGAAACGCGAGACGGGCCGATGGCTTAGCTTTGTTCCGACAAAAGAGTAGGGAAAAGTATGTCTTTACTTATTGACGTGTTTGAGTGGGCACACCACACCCTGACACACACGCACACATGCACACACACACACACACCCTGTGCAGGGCCTCAGCTAAAAGCAGAGGGGACTGTTTCCTGTCTGTCGAACCACGCCCTGAGTGAAAGAAAAAGAGTGCAGGGCATTCATGTTCTATGGCAAATACAGTTTATCTGTGGCCTGAAGTTGCCAATTTTTTGTTTGTTTTGTTGAATTTTGCCACGAAACAGTGTGGCTTAGAGTATAAACAGCTAATATGATGTTCCACATGTAGTCTCTATGATATTTTGTACATTTATAACGTGCTGTATACGTTGTGGGACAACGTGATCTGATATGATCATGCTTTTATCCTCTATCTCTTCTCTCCATCGCCTTTTTCCCACATTATGCGGACGAAAATTATGTGGATACTCTGTCTGTGGTTGTTTTTCCAAACTTAGTTCCAACTGAGGGAAAATCTTAATGCAGAGTTTTAGATAATGCTGCAAACTTTGTGGCAACAGTTTGGGGAAAGTCTTTTCCTGTTTTAGTGTGACAGTGTCCCCGCACGCTCAGTGAGGTCCATAAGGAAACCACGTCCGACACCTTTGGGATGAACTGGAACACCGACTGAGCTCCTGGCCTTATCGCCCAACATCAGCGGCCTCGCTAATGCTCCTGTGGCTGAATGGGAGCAAATCCCTGCAGCCAGGTTGCACAATCTTGTGGAAAGCCTTCCCAGAAAAGTGGAGGCTCTCATGGCAGTGTATTAATGCCCGTGGTTTGAGAAACATTGCCCTGCAGAGCCAGAGAAGCCCTGCAGTTCTGCACGCAGCAGTTCCAGACCCACCGATTTTTTTTTTTAGACGTACACATTTGAAGTCTGCTTCTTTGTTAAATGTCAGTAAATTGACTGAATGCAGGCCAAAGACGCAGTGCACACATGAAAAACAAAATGTACAATCATTTTATGTACTAAAAATGTCAAAATATGCTATTAAAAAATAGTAAAAAGAGGTTTTTCATCCAGATGTAACAGTGAATGAATGAAATCTTTACTGCTGTATCATTACTATCGATACAATTCATGAATTCAGGCTGAAGCTAGCCAGCTGGTTCCCAGGGCGTTACAAAGGACAGGCTGACATGATTCACTGAAGGTAGCTAGTTAATGTTAGAGAACTCGCATGTGTGTATGTCTAAAATGATGGATTTGCAGGGCTCTCCAGCTCTGCAGGTCGATGATATTGCATGGCTTTGGAATGAGATGATTAGCAGCCACATATGGGTATAATATTCAGCTGCCCACATACTTTGTTTGGATGTCCACTTCCTTTTGGGCATGTAGTGTATTACTCCATTTGTCTTTTTTACTGCGCTCCTCATTAGGTGAGGACACCGGCCAGTAGAGTCATAAAAGATGAACTGGTCTTGTGGGTGTGTATAGTATTTGCGTGTGTTCATTCTTGCCCTGGTGGTCATCGCAAGGATAAAAAAATGATGAAAATCCGTGAGTGAGGGTGTGTGCACGTGTGTGTACCTGTTGGTGTCTGTTTGTACATATGTAGATATTTGGTTGTGTGTGTGTGTGTGTGTGTGTGTAGGTGGAGGTGTGTGTGGGCACTCAGGTACATAGTATGAGAAAACTTAGCCATGTATAAAATTGGCTTCGCTGGCTGGTTGCTCATTTTCACTCAACCAGCCTTGTAGCTCCACACAGAAACTATCGTTCAAATCACCTTGAATGGTGATATTCTCTCTCTCTCTCTCTCTCTCTCTCTCTCTCTCTCTTTCTCTCCAGTTCCACAGGCTGGGCTCTATTTTAGCAGCCAGCCATAAGAGAGCGGGCGAAGATTCAAATTGAAACCTGCCCATTTATGAATCAAATTTGTTCCGCGTATACATTTTCCATAGCACACAGGACTGCATCAGCCTGTGTTTAGATAAGTCCATATTTATGTGTGTGAGTGGGTGCGTGTGTGTGAGCACTTATGTATTATGCCATTGTTCTCCTCATCAGCTCTGTTTACAGTACTCTTAATTTAGCCTGATGCTCTGTATGTATATTTATTAATCCCCTTGTGATTAAGTTTTTCGCTTCACTCATGTTGTTTATTCAGCCAGTAGGAAGTAATATGTTGCTTGGCATCATTCATTGAGTGGACAACATATTAAGACCTGCTGCTCCTCTCATAAAGCTGCACTGACCCAGCGGTGGACAGAGGTTAAAGCTCCCACTCCTCATCGATTTCACCTCTTTAAATCCACTTCAGTCGTGAAGAGGAGAAGTGAAGGAAAGGAGACGCATCGAGCATTGAGACGATTGACACAGTGCTGTAAAATGTGGTGCAGATCAATTTAAGCAGAGAATTTGAAATAACGTTTTTATGCTCCGTTAAATATATGTATTTGTCTATTTACTCGAGATTTTGGACATGATTCTTCTTCTTCTGCTTCTTCTTTTGTGTAAAACATCCAAGAAATAAAACACGCAGTTGACATGAACCCTCTGTCCCTATCAACGCCAAATAAATACACACAAATGACCCCCCAAAAATGGAAATCATTATTTTCTAGATGTATTTCAACAAGTTATTACTTTTCTGAGTGATTTCCCTGTAATCTAACTTGACAGATTTTGACTGTCAGAGCGCAGCTTTCAGTCAGCGTGATCATTTTACTTCCTCTCCATAACAAAGCTACCAGTGGAGTGGAATCGTTTTAGGTTCCCCCTACATACACATTCAGCTTCTTTCAATTGCAAATGATGAAGCGGGTGAGTGCATGCACTTTGGGACCTTTTCCACGTCGACTTCAGAGTTAAAAAGCGAATTACTTTGACATACTGTAAGCATACGGGTTTGATTAAACTTGTTTGTGAAACGCTTTTATAAATGAAGCCGCTGGGCAGATAAAACATGATCAAACGAGCCATGAATGATTAGTTACACAATAGACTCTAACTTAAGCACATCCAATATTTAGCCATAACAATAAACACATCTGGAACACCGCATAATAAAAATAATTTCTGAAGGCCAATTACAGAAAGTGTATTGAGTTTTATAAACCCAGGATACTTTGTCAGGATCTGGATTTGAATGCTGATTTTTTTTATTTTTTTTTTAAGAGCAAATCACCATCTAAATGGCAGAAAAATTAAAACAGCATGTTACTTGTACCCATGTTGGAAATTTTGCTTTGTCAATCGTCTCTTGTCTATATACTTTGAAAAGGATTTTAAACTTTCCAGAAAGAAAGAAAGACTGAATGAATTATCAGAACACATTCAGAGGTAGCACATTTCAAGAAAGCAAGAAATCTTACGCAGAGTACTGAAGAATTAATGAAGGTGGAGGACTTTGAAGGCTTTAGACAGAAAAAATGAAACAAGGAAGGAATGAAAGGAGAAAGAAGGAGTCAGCTGAGTTCTGTATAAATGAATGCTCCCTCACTCCTCATCTCCCCTGAGCAGAAAGACAAGACGAGGGGAAAAAGAGGCAAAGCGAGCGAACATGGTGAGATGGAAAATGTGAGGAGCGGGCCGGGGCCGAGGCGGCGGTTTCGCCAGTATAACTGTCCTATTGTTTGACTCGACCGGAGCCTGAGCGCAGGAGACGCACACACACGCAGACACACAGCTGTGTTGTTGTCAGGACTGTCATCAAACGCTGTGTAAACTCTAATGCGTGTGTGTTTGTGTGGGCCAATCAGAGGGAACAGAGGACACGGAGATGAGGAAGAAAGCAGTGTGGCTGCAGTGGAAGTATGATGGTGGTGATACTGATCTGGTGCACATGGACTAATCATGACACTAACTCCAGCAAAAGTTAGGAAACCTAGCTGCTTCAGCCCAAACAGTCTGTCAAACGAATGTAATGTGCCCCATCAGCATTATTAGTTATCTAGTATATTTGTCTATTAGCCCATGAAATATGAAACACTGTTAGACATTAAACCAAAACTTGGACACTTTCTGACAGAGTTAAATTAGGAGATGAAGACCCCTCTCATAATTATCCATTAAATATAAGGCTAGCAGCTGGTTGGAGGTGCTGACAGGCTCATTTTCTTTGTCTTTGTGCTAAACTAACAGGCTGATGCATGTAGCCTTATCTAAAATGAATAAATAAAGAGTAACCCAGCTACTAACCAGACAAGGAAACTTCAATACTTTTCTAAAACTGGCTCAGTCTATATAACTTATTCTCATAAGATTACTGCTTATTTGTAGCTGCTGGAGTTTGTTTTATTAACAAAGAAACATCAACTGGTAATAACTGTATACAGTAACTGGTTGTGTCTGTGTTATCAGGAGTAAAACATGGAAAATGAGCTCATAATATCTGCACCATTTGTACAGTATGTGTTCCTCTAACAAGGCTCTGTCATCAGCTGCTGTTGTGTTGAATTATCATTGCATGGGTTCATCCTGGGACTGTGAGTTTTTGCCACACCAGGGGGTGAAGACTGAGAGAGTTTTGGAAAGTTCAACCGACTCACACAGCTGCAGACAAGTAAAATGAAATAAAAATTGGATAGTTTATGTGTTAATATTCACTGTAACCATGACTTCTATGTGATGGCTTCCCTTTTTGGAGCAAAACTGGACTGAGTGAGTTTCGGAAAATCTCTCTTCATTTGGCGTAAGCTGTTTTCACGCACCTTTAATACCCGACCATTGAGCCCGTCTGTCACCATGAATAAATGTGTAAACAGAATATTCCAGTCCAGCTGTGGTGTCCTGCTCTCACACAGACTGGCATGCCAGAAAACAGGCTGCCAGCTCCCCACTCAGACTGAGCGGGAGGTTACCTCTAATACACTGGAAAATAGTGATGATCCCAGTGGTAGCAGCACAAATCAGTGCTTATCAGCAGCATGGTTTCTGTCAACATCAAGTTTATTTATGCATATAGTACATTCATCACAACTCTCAAGTCGAGAAAGGAAAAACGGGAAATAACAAATCAAATAACATCAGCTGGCCAAAACAAACTAACAAACCTGCCCTATCGAATCTTGTCAGATTTGAAAAGAAAATGGACGAAACCCTTGAAACAGGTAGTGGGAGTCAAAGTCTGCACAGACCAAAAGCCGAAGGAGTAACCTGATTCAAATTGACGTTTAGGCATCCTAACTGGTTTTCCAGTAATCTTACAATGATCTTAACTGGATTATTCAAACAGAGTTATGTTACCTACGTGTGTCCAAGGGCAGGTAACATGAGGACCCACGTTTAAACGGATAATTCTTTGTGTAAATTTTGTGACCGTGCAGTTTTGTGCAGGCGGAGCTTTGCTGCATTCAAATCCCAACTTCAGCATAAACACAGTCATTGTGAGAAGAGCTGCTTAAATGTTAGCGTGGTTATTCTAACACAGTGATGATATGTTTACGTGTGACCACCCAAACTGGGTTACTTGAGCAATGGGTTAAGAACTGAAAGTACCTCCATGGATGTAAATGTAGCCGGTGACACTGCCAATTAAATACAGTCAGTGTTAGAGCCTTATCCGAACAAGAGATTGTGTTTCAGTCAGGGCAGCACATCAGTTCATCTGATATTGTCCCACAAATAAGCATAAACAGAGAAGCATGCTGTTTCAGAGAATCTCTTTAAGGATCAACTGTCAGTCTCTTATTTCTTCCCTCTGTTCAAATTAATAAGCTTTAAGAACACAGAGGACAAAGCTTTTTATATTTCCAAACCAGAACTCTCTCTGTCTCCCGTTGGTTAATGCCATATGTCACCGTGGGACCAAGATAGATTTATATCTGGACTTTTACTAAAAGCCTCAACGTTTCAAAACAACATTTTAAAATCTCATCTGAGTCCAGACACAGAGTCTCTCTATGCGTGTGTGTTATTGCCCAGCCTGTGTCTCAGAGCCGAGGGACACAATGAGCAAGTGGGAGAGAGTAGAAAGACAGAGGCGAGAGGGAAATGCAGACAGAGGGGGAGAAAAAGGCCGAGACGGGCTGTTGATTTGTGAGCAGAAGTGTGTATGTAAAATCTATAAATGTTACGCTGACATATGGAGAGACCAGCAGCCGGTAAGCATGTAAACCGAAACCAGATTTACTTTTCACAAGTTGTGCTTTCCATTCAACAGCATCTCTGTCATTCTTTCTCACATTTGTTCCCCTCTCCCAGTTTGCTCTTTATGTGAAATCCACTAAAACCTCGAACTCACTTCACAGTATAAATCCATTTTACAGAAACTGTCCCGGGCACGAGGGAAAGAAAGAGAAAGAAATTCAGGTGACAAAATTAGAAAGCTGATTTTACTGCAGGTGGACAGTAGATATTCAGATATTGTGACACTCTGTGTGACAAGCTTTATTTGATCTGTGTGTTTATGATAGATGAGTGTGAAACTGAAGCCTCTCAAAGCTAAGTGCTGTTAGAAAATTTATCACAAGAGACATAATGTGTGAATAAATACTTACTCTATTACAGCAATATATTTCCAAGTCCTAGAGCACACACACAGACACTGGCTGAGATTATAATAATGTATTCCCCCAGATTTAGAATATTATCTTCTTCTGATTTACATAATATAACTATTGGAATATTGCAAAGTATAATAGGCATTTAAGTTTGTCATATCCATTTACCTCGAGTTGACTGGAAATACAAGAGAAGACCGTATTTGTGGGCATTTACCAAACAATCGAAGAAACATTTGGGTGATTTATTTATTTTAATTTCAGAAGTTAAATCCAACTCATTAAAAGTTATACAAGGTCTTGTTTTGTACAGTATAAAAAAAACAACAATAACAGAAAAACCAATATAATATTACCCAGTCGCTGTCTTTCCACCCAAGTTGCTCCCATAGGTTTTGTGGTCAGAGAGCAGCCAAAAGCTGTGGCCTGCGCTGCAAAGTACAAGCATTCATATAATGTTGGTAAAATTTTGTCAACATAAATCTCCTTAATTTGATTTGTACAGTTACTACATCTTGAGTATAACAGATTTTTTTTTTTTTTTTTAGATTTGCAGCTTTTCATGCATTATATAATAATATCCTTTTAAATAGTTGAGGTCAGTGCATGACACATACAGGGAGTAAACGATACACATGTCACACATGAACTGAAACCATGCATTTAGAGACATTTTCCAACATCCAGAGGAATCTACACAAATAAAAGAGCTTGAATTATACAACCAACTCATAAGACTCTTTAGATCATGAATGCTCAAACATATTCATGTAGAGAGTTTGTTTATTCACAAAAACATTACTTAGAAATAATATTTTTTTGTGGGAATGTTTGTGTGTGTGTGTGCGTGTGAGGAAGAAAGAGAGAGGGATATACAGGGATATATCAAAAAATGTTTTTATTCATGCTAGCTCTATGGCTGTGGTGTTGTTCGTTCGTAGCACACACACACACACACATTCATGTGCTCAGTCCCTTATACCTCTACAAGCGAGGTAAGACACAAGTTTTACTGGAGCGTCACACTCATGTTCAGGAAACAGACAGTCTATGTGTTAAAATGGGCGTAATGATCCATCCAGTGTGCTACTGTAACAACATTAAGTAAATGTGATTGTCAATTCAGTTCTGGTCTTTTGAATGACGCCTGTGCAATATTGTCATTTTTCATTTACATACATTTAAAATAAAAAAAATCACATTTTTACATCACATACAAAATATATCTTTTGAACCACACTAGCCGAACAAGGACATTCAATCTTGCAGAATACTTTAGTTTCTTTATCTGCTGTAATACATTAATGCCTCCATGCTGTAATAACCACATGACCTCATGTTTTCACCACAAAAAAATAAGAGAATATTTCGTAAAATGACATGCATCAACTGAAAAGTATCCACGTTCTGATGCTGGGTGGCGTTGGATAAGAGACACTTATGGGTTCTGTGGTGTGCCGAGTCATGGCTGGTCAAAATGGGAACTATTATTTTATCATGCTCCAGTTTAAGTTAATGTTTCATGATGTCTTCTGTCTTCAGACATTCTTGAGTAATTTGTCAAGTTAACATATAATACCAAGTTACAAATATTAGAATACAAAGTTCAGGCCAACTGTTCATTCATATTTAGTTTGCTATTTGTCACTGTGCAGAGTCTCCAAGGAAAACAGTTAAACTGACTGAAACTCAGGACATTCAGCAGAATATGTTCGCTACAATGAAAATGTATGCATACAAGCTTTTGTGAAACAGTTGTGTGCAATCAACAAATCAAGTTTTTAATAATAATAGAATCATATCCAAAATAATATGTTCAGTAGTTGGCATATACACAACAGGACCTGCATGGTCTCACAGTGAAGTAGCAGCATTTGACCTCCTCTTAGTCAGACCTGGACTGTTCAGAGTGTGCAGTGAGGATTTCGGCTGTGCATCTGTCTGTGCACAGGTCCTGCTCCTTTTATACTGTGGAAAATCAGACAGTAGACTTCTCTGCCTTTACATCTTCTTGTCTTTAAATTCACTTTTGTTTACATCGGTGAGCTGGCTACATACTCTTGGGATAGATGCAAGATGAAAATCAATTCAACATAATGGATAAAAATTTTTCAAACTTAGAAATAAGTTTGAGATCATGAAGATGATGTTCTTCTCCTCAGGGAGCTCCTCACAGAAACAGTCTCCAACAGCAGCGCTGCAATTAAATCCAAGTACTACCTAAAAGGTCTTGCACTGTAGAGCTCAGTTTGTGATATCGACATGAAAACAGTTTCTGCACATGCATGTGATTTCTCTGATCGGCACTCAACAGTGTTGCTGCTGAACAAACTAAAAATCTCAGATTTCTTTTTCACTGTTTGATCCCTTATCTGGTTAGATTTACACTCTGCTACAAGGAAATATGCTTTAAACCAAACACCTGCTGCAGTGTTTGTCATAGTGGTGGATTTGTAATAGAGTGGGAACCATCTCATGAGAGTCTTTTGACTATGGAAGTGTCATAATGACCAAGATGCTCCCTACTGGTGCGAAGACTTCCCTCAATGTGTTTATGTATTCCAAAACCACAAAGCTTCCGCACAGACAGAAGTTTCATGAGCAACAAGATAAAGTGACACATGGCCTCACCAATCATCCCCATAGACCCGAAAGATTTCTCTAAAGAGTTTTAAAGAAGGAAATTTCAAGTGGAAAGTAGAAAAACAATTGTGCTTCCTACAAATATTTTGATACTATTTGTCTGCTGTGAAATTGGATCAGCCTGGTATCTCTTCAAAGCATGCTTCAATGCACTAGAGGAACGTTTTACCTCATCCAGGCATGAAAGCACACGTTGGTGTGAAGGTGCAGTGCACGATCATGATGGAAGCAAAAGTCAAATGAAAAATAAAGAGCGACAAAGTCCACGTTTGAAAGAGGTCGCGAAGGCTGGATGGGTCAAACACAGGACTTTCACCCAGGAGATGGGGTTTCATGTCCCCTATGAAAACAAAAGACTTTTTTACTTTACTTTGATGCATTATTTTCCATGACGCACTTAACTTACCTAACTAACACACTTATTTTAACTCAAATCCTCATCTTTTCTTAAACCTCACCAAGTACCGACCAACCAGCCATGACCGTCACCTGAAGTGTTTAGCTTTATTTTGAAAGTCCAAACAGACATTGCATATTAATTATTGCTGATCTGACCGCAGAATGACAATGTGTTCTTTTCAGGTGAGGCAAGATGACACTAACTCAGTGAACCGACGGGTCTGTTACACACTTTGGCATGATGGGAAACATCATTGTAGCCAGCATGAATCATCACAGCTGCCTGTCTCCACTATGAAATGACAACCAGGGTTGAATGCTTGATCGACGGGAGATAAATTTTGGGTGGAGTATCACTGAAATGACGCTGAGAGCTTGTCCATGGTTCATTGTTGTTGGCCATTTTATTGGAAAGCAAAAGATGACTCAGCTCATAATCACTTTTTATTTGAGTGGTTGTTTCGGGCGTGCTTCAAAACAAGTGACAGGTAACACACCTCATCCACCGAAGCACATAATGTGAACCACATTGTTGTTTGCATCTCTTGAGTATCGAGGCAACGATTCTTGTGTTTACTTGTTTATTCGCTGTTCTAAATAACCAAATACAAAAGACATAAATAGAATCCTTAGCTGATACAAATGGCATGTAATACTGAGTGGACACACACACAGAAAGAACAAAATATGCCTGATAGCATTTCCTTTGCTTAACTCTCCTTAAAAGAACAAAGCCCTTGTAAGGAAAGGCCTTGAAAGGACACAGGGTCGAACATTTCTCCTACCTTGGGTGTGATTTCATCTTTAACAGCCTCTCATACCTCAGAGTCAATGATAGAAGCCATATTGAGTGTGGGCAGACACTCCATGTTAACCTCAGGGGTGGGGGAGACATTCAGTTCCATCAGGGGATAGGTCTCACTATCAGCCGAATCATTTTGTAGGAGCTGGACCCCCTGCTGCACACATGAATCAGCCCTCTTGGCCACTTCCATTTCCAGTGTTATGCCGACCCCAGGGATATAATCCAAATGTTTTTCCTCTCCTCTCCACTGAAGGAGACCACATTTGTGATGCTGTGAGAGGCTTTCCGTGATGTGGTGATATTCCTCTGCAGATCCAGATCTGTTTTTAAAAGCACAAGGTAGGGCCCAAAGTGACACATCATAACTGGACTGAAATCATGGGCGTCATCATTCAGCAGTGCTATAAAGGATTTTTGACTCATTTCTGCATCTTTCTGCACTGAAATTGGAAGCACACCCAATCAGGATGACGGCATTCAACATCATAGGAGCTGCTTGTTGTATAAAAACAGCAGCAATGTCACAGTCTTCATTGACTAGCAGAAGAGGGAACTCTTACAGTATGATGGCACTGTAATTTTATTTCTCACTCAAGCTTTGCCATATTACAGAGCTCAACTTGCCAATGGTGCCAAAGCTCATTGCCTAAACGTGTGGTGTGGAACTGACATGATAACGTGTTAGATCACACTGTAAAGAATTGGGTGGCATAATGCCAGCTAGTGCAAATTAAACACATTCTGGTGCTCGGCTAGGTTTAGCCAAAAGACTGTTTTTTAAGTCTGTAGTTTTTGAAAATGAGGCATAGGCCAACTTGTGTTTTGGAAGGAGTAACTTGCCCCATAATGTGGGTTAATTAGTAAATGTAATGTGATTCATTCTCAGTTAGACATGGGGTGGGATTAGGCATCTCAGCAGCATTTATTTGGCAGAAAACCCAAAGTATATTATATAAGTACAGCAGTCAGTTGTGCCAGTGTACCATAGGGCATGTCCATCAAGGACATTTGTATACAGCAGCAACAACATACCGACATGGCACATACAAACAGTTACCCACATCCAACCTGCTACTCTGGTTATTTACTTGGCTTCAACTGAGGCTTAATGTTCACATAATTTCTCTTGACTGTCCCTCAATATTAAATAGTCCAACATTGCTCCAACATGAGTCTACAATAGCAGATGCTCACAGCCATATGTCGTGGAACATGCTAACACCAAATTTAACAGGCCAACCAGCAAAATAAACGGTAAAGCAATATAACAATGGCAAAAACCAGAGGTTCTAGGTTTGAAGTTGGTATCAATCCATCCTTTAGCTTCAGTTTTGAAGTGAATCCTGCTTTGTATCTTCATGGACAAGTTTTCAGGTTGTTGTGGGGACATTTCCATCAACTTAATCCACTGGGTCTTCACTTCCTTGGATGGTGCGAGTAGATGAAAGCTTTTGTGTTAGTTCTTGCAGCTAACAACAAAGAAATTGGCGTGTGTTGCTTGTAACGATATCTTTGACATCTTCACTTTACCAGAGTTTGCGTTATAGTGGGGAAAATGGTAGTTACTGGATATAACTCCAATTCTATGAGTTAGTGCGTAGCCTTCTACCTGCATGTTATCACAGCCACGGTAAAGCACATTATTTTTAATATGTCGTGGCAAAAAAATCATTGATGAAACCAGTATACTGCCAACCCTGAGTTCTTAGGAATTAATTTTATACTTGATGGATAGGCTCCTATTGGAGTTCTTGACATCCTCCAGCAGAAAATGTATATCTCAACCACATATTCTTCCAAAAGTATTGTGTAACGACAGTTCAGACATGTAATCACTGGGCCTCCTCTGGGTCTGGTCCCAGTAGAATCGCAACAACTTTTTCCTACTAGACTATCTAAGCTTCATCATCCAACATGGACAGGTTACATGACGTCAGGGATGAGGGAAGAAGTCTTCTGGATGTTCTGTAGAAATAGCTACAGCTCATCACCATTAGTGAAGGCTGATTTTACTGTAGCTCAGGCTCTGTGTTCACCAATGAAATAATCTCATCAGCAAGAGCCTCCTTCACTTAAGGTCAGTTGATATCAAGATAGAGATCCCCTTGCATCTTCCATAGGAGGTCAAACACATCAGAGATGAGAACCCTGATTTTGAGAGACTCCAAAGTCATTATCCTCCATCCATATCAGTGACTTGTTGACTGTATGGCAGGCTCAGCTGCAATGTCAAAGCTCTTGGTTTTCCTTTACATGTTTTTCCCAACAAGCTGGCTTGTTTCATTCCTGCAGGGGTAAAAAAAAAAAAAAAAAAAGACCAAAAGAAAGACATAAAACACATTATGCCTTTCTTTTCTGTGGTGATAAGGGACAATTACACAGAAATTGTAACCATGGGTTTTTGGCTCATTCCTTCCATTAATTGTGACGGTTGTGGTCATGATCCTGGCTACAATCTCTTAACTGGACCACCACAGAGAGTAGTCATCCTTTTTTCAGCCTAAACTCTATGGCTTGTGTGTCTAACCCAGCTTGGAGATAAAGCACTTGGCAAGAATTGAACATGAAAGTGAGTCTTGTCTTGGGATGGCTTGGTTGAAAAAAACTGCAGTCTGGCTGATAGTTGTTTAGCTGGGCTTTCCAATCCCTCTAGTTCTCTCTGCAATGAAGGAATTTCTGATGAATAAAATGAAGATTTTCTATCTTAAAACACCAGTGTCACTCACTCTTAATTGATTTATATTGATATACAGCCCATTTAAACTGGGGATATTGTCACTGTTGTCTGAAAACTACTTCCTATCACAACATCCAATGACTGTATTGCCTTCTAATAAGTTAAAGTATGACTTGTTACTCTGTGGACTAACATTTTTAACCACACAGCACATAAAAACCCCCAAAAGTTCTCCTTGGTGCATTTTTTAAACTTGTTTTCAAGATGTTTTCATATCATTATTCAGCTTGCTTGCCAAGGTTAGAGATTAATATCATTGTTAAAATTAGATAATAGTGTCTTGAATACACAGCAGATTTTATGCCAGTGGGAATCTAGGGGTCATGGATAGGAATAAGTTATAATAGTTTGAAAAAATAATGAATTTACCTTGGCAGACAGACATATGAGTTATGAGGTTAAATCTTTGACAACAAACAATGAATCTAATGTGGAAAAAGTAGGCTAGTTTGTGCTGGTGACTCAGCTGGGTAAGGTACTGACCATGTCAAAGCAATGTCTTCATTTTGAGTCCAACCTGATGACTTTGGTATTCGCAGTCTTTCCTGTTGCTGGATGCCTCGACATGTCTAATAAAAGAAAAATGACCAAAACATATTTAAGGGTGAAAATTGAAGAGGACATTTTGAAAAAACACTCCAAATCACCAGGCAGTTGAAAAGTGGCTGAAGGAACCTCTTTGTCTAAATAATTGCCCGTCCACAAGACAGGCGTCTGCCAGTTAACCACACTGACCAACTGGAAAAACTCAGCAAGCTGCCTCCAGACAAACTGGTGTGGAAAGAGAAAACACAAATAGGTTAACAAATGTAAGAAACTAGGCACAGCATGGTCGATTCTGGTTTAATGTAGATAGATAGATAGATAGATAGATAGATAGATAGATAGATAGATAGATAGATAGATAGATAGCAGGGAGTTAACAGAAACAAAGACAGTAAGGCACTAAAGTCAAAAAGCGTCATATATTACATATAAAATGCTTGAGGGATGTTTATTATTTAATACAGAGAAGGTCATACCATGCCATTAATCCCCTGAGAGCTGACTCTTACGGACACTGTTATGTCCAGCATCAGTCTGTCTCCCAGCCACTCTGGCAATGTGTCTTGCTCTCTATTTAAATTATGGAGTATCAAAGGGAAGATTTAAAGGAGCATTAAGTTTCAAATTTCAAAGGACGGTCACACTGGACCATTAAACACCGGGGGACAAACTTGATGTCTGTCAGTGTCGCTGTGGTTTTACCCGTCTTCTGTGAACAGGATCATAATTTCAGCTAATCTAGCAGGAAAACACTGTGTGTCGTTTGATTGATATTTTACTGTCTGTTACCTTTTTAATTTGATAAAACTGACTGGGCAGCCCACACGCCCAGCAGATTTTCTTAGATTTTAAGATAACAGCACACAGGTAGGATTGTGTTTGCTTTTCAGACTCTATTGAAGTGGCTACCATCAGCTACTCATATCAATAAAGTTCCACCGACACTTTCACATACTTGTATTTTGTTGTGTGTTTTTGCATAAACTGTTTTCAAGCCTTTGCTCTCAGTTTAGAGGTTTGTGTACAAACTCAAGAAACAAAAAGTATTCAGTGCTTACAGAATAAAAAAAAAATTGCCTTTCTCTGTATACAGTTTGCTGACTCCAAAGCTCTTGTTCTCACAGGGATTATGCATATTGCTGATTACTGGGATATGGTTTGTTGTTGTGTATATACACACTTATTCATCATCCTCTTTGTATTCTCTGATTAAGGTCAGCTATATCCAAGGCTTGGCAATAAAGATGAAAACTGCATTGATCTGTAGCTGCAGAGGATTGTCTCTATTTGTTTTTCAGACAGCGGAGTCAAAGGACTTTCTTTTTACTTGACCCTGTTATTATCAAAATATATGCAGTGTTTTCTTTGCTGCTGTGAATTCTGAACATTATTTCACCTGACATGTCAGCCTTAAGGGGCCACACTTGTGTTTTTTTTTTTTTGTTGTTGTTTTGGTCCATTTTTTACAAATCATTGTGCTACAGCAGCCATATTAACAGTTGTGTCACTTCTTCCTCAGACTCCCTTTCATTCGGCGAAGTATCAACTTCAATGACGTCAATCCTCACTGGACACGCCTGAATTAGTAAGGGATCATCACATCACCACACTTGTCTCCACAGCCCATGATCATTCACTTCATTCAGCATTATTTCACTTGGAATACTGTGTTTTTGCTGAACTTCCTGCTTTGCATTATTAGCATTTTATTTCCAATTTTAAGACAGAGCATGTTGCATGGACTTCAAGTTTTTTAGTTTACTGAAATGGGATCAGACTTCTATCCCATGCAGGTGAAACACTAGGATTTCTGTTCTGTTACTTTAATTCATTTTATTTGGAGGAGTTTGGGAATTTTTAAACCCATGCAAAGCCAAAACATTTGCTGTGGCACTACAAAATAAGTTGGCAGCCCACCATGACTTAATGGATCTAACAGATAGCAGACAGACTGAATCATCACACCTGGTTAGTCCCCGATCCACTCCGTAAGGTCAGTATTTGCCGGGATCGGGTGGATTAGATGGGTTCATCCCTAATTAAGAAGCAGTAAAGATGGAGCAGGAGGAGTGACAAAATTCGTTATTCCATTTTGACTATTTACATAAGTTTGCTCCCTTAACACTCTCCTTTAATGACTATGAGACAGCAGATCAAGGAGAAGTGATATGGCTGTGACAAATACAGTATACCTTGAAAACAGATGAAGAACTTATTCATTTAGACACCACGTTGCACAGAAAAAAGACAGAAAAAAGAAAGCTGTGACTACATAACTCAGCAATGAAAACACAGGTATGATAATGACAACACAAGACGAATACCTGAAGCCGTGCACAACAAGACAGACATTGTCTGTGATCAACAGACAGTCTGGACAGTCTCGTCACAGCCAGATGTATATTATTTTATCAACCCCATGTTGTTGGGTGCAGAAAACAAAAGATTTTCTGCACCAATGGGACAATATTAGTTGCTATGGGACTGGAATACACATTCTCTTTCTCGAAGGAAGAATTGAAGAAATGAAGAAAATAATGGAGGAAAGCAAGAAAATGGGAAATTTCAAAAAGAAATCAATGGGAAGTGTATGTACAAGACTGCGGCAGGTGGCAGGTGTATTATTTCTTCAATGTGACTCTTTCTCTGTGGTCCGTCCAAAGCCTGCACCACTCAGGAGGTGGTGGATCCAGCAGTGTGTATGCCTCGAGGCTGCAGTATTGCCTTTGTTAGCAAAAAATTCTTACCTTTGGCTTGTGAAGGGCAGTGTTTGAAAAAGAGGCTAAAAAAAATTCATAGTGGCCTCCTCCCTGTGGGGCAATGGGAGGAGGACTGTGAAGGGAAGGGTGAGAGACTTAGCCAACAGCTTGGCTTTCATACTAAGCTAACGAGGGTATATTCATTATTTATGTCATTCAGTCCCCCCCTCAACATTCCTGTAAACTATTCTTTGATTATTTTTGCATTATGGTCACCATAAAAAAATCTGAAGGCCAGAGTGAATCTGCAATACTCCAGTAAATCAAACAACAGCATTTCTATTTCACTAACATTCATCTTGTCTTTGTGTTGCTTGGTTTCCATTTGACCTTCCCTCCAATACCAAATACGCCATACCAACAAACTGCATGCACTCATGGACACTGTAAGATGGCTTGAATAAAAGCATCCATTAAAATTATATAATATTTGACCAAAAGTTCTGTAGTCTGCTGTTTTCGACAAGGATGCTGATTTAAAAGAAGACAGAAGCTGATATTGAGAGAGTTGCTATATTCCCTTTACTGTATCGAGCTTCCCAGTAGATGCTCTGGCTGCTCAACGCTGGGTAAATTAGCATTTTAGAAATCCATTTACTGATGGAGATTTTGATCATGCTGGCCCAGGTTTCCTTTGCCCTCTGGTTAAATAGGTAGCGATAACAGATAAGAGTCATTAATATGTATGCACCTCTGATCTTACAGTGTAGAGGAGAGACCACATCAAATTTGGTTCAGATTAAACGCATTAAAATAAATAAATAAATAAATAAATAAAACATTTCCTGAGGTTTTGATTGAAGATATGAGTTTGGACCTGCTGAGAGATTACCTTGAGTTTACATGTATTTTCAGGCTGTGAAAGATTGATTTACATTTTAACTGCTTGTAAAGGCTGTAATAAAATATTTGCATATGTTTATTTGAAGGGTTTATTGAAGGGTCTTTTTAAATACCACCAGTGCCAAGAGGTTTGTACAAATATACTGTAAATGGTAGAAAACTGTAGGTGGTCAAATATCGAATAAACAGCTCATTTAGTCATAAAAGTTTTTTTCAATTAAGTAATGTAAATTTCTTTGAAGCATCACTGTCTTATTTGTACCATCATCAGACCAGCCCACATCAGACATGCATGAAACATTATATAATCCTATGTTATTCAACAAACTGCTTTCTTCAGAAAGAGGACCTTCAGCTGTGATATCGGAGTACTTTTTGCCGCTAACACTATACATTTAAATGCAGGATTTGGATTTGCAATGGGGTATTTTAACATGGCATTAATGCTGTTTTTACTTGAGTAAAGGATGTCAGTATGTACAAGTGTTTCATTGCAGACTCAACGCTACCTTGTAGGGTTTTAGACCAGTAGTGGCGCTGTAGAGCAGTGTTTTGATGAGTGGGTGCCAAAAATGTTCATATCTCTTACTGTAACAGAGACTCTGCTGTTTTTAGTTTCATTTGTGCATGCACACAGATGCTTAAAAAACAAAGTTCAACCTACCTTCAGTCCTCTTCAATGATTTGGCTTAATTTTAACTGCTGTGTCACTTTAAGAGTCAGCTGTATTGATTTTTTCTGAGCAGTTCATTTTATTTAATAACTAAATAAGTGACTGTGAGTATGTGGTTTCATAACTTCAAATAAGTTACACTGGGTGTGTCACTTTAAGCGTCACTATTCTTGATTTTATCCGAGTCATTGATTTTATTTAATAACTATTCACATAAGTGATCCTGGGTGTGCCTCACTTTGAGAGTCGTTATTCTTTGTTATCTGAGCAGTTGATTTTGTTTAATAACTGTCCAAATATGTGAGATTTCAGTGTGTGTCACTTTAAGAGTCACTGTTTTTTATGTTATCGGAGTAGTTGATTTTGTTTAATAACTGTTGAAATAATTGATTGTGGCCTGTGTCCCTTTAAGAAATAGAGCTCTTTGTTTTGGTCAAGCAGTTGATTTGGTTTAGTGTGAAACAAGTGAGACCACAGTGTGTGTCACTTCAAGAGTCAATGCTCTTGATTGTACCAGATTGTATTTAATAACTTTTTAAATAATTGATTGTGGCATGCATCCCTTTAAGAATTAGTGCTCTTTCTTTTGGCGAACTGCGTAAATAAGTGAGACCACAGTGTGTGTCACTTTAAGAGTCAATGCTCTTGATTTTATCCGAGCCATTGATTTTGCTTAATAACAAATTAAATAAGTGATTCTGGGTGTGTATCACTTTAAGAGTCACAGTTCTTTACGTATCAAAGCAGTTGATTTCATATAATAACTATTTAAACAGGTGACTGCAGTGTGTGTCACTTTAAGAGTCACTGTTTTTTATGTTGTCCGAGCAGTTGATTTTGTTTAATAACTGTTTAAATAATTGATGGTGGCGCGTGTCCCTTTAAGAATTAGTGCTCTTTATTTTGGTCGCGCAGTTGATTTGGTTTAGCGCGAACAGTGTAAATAAGTGAGATTACAGTGTGTGTCACTTTAAGAGTCAGTCTTCGGGTGGCTTCTCGATATTAATAGAGCTGCTGTGTCTTCCTCCTCTGACGTAATGCCCACAGCCTACAGAGAGACAGGCAGAGAGGTCCTGTCACAGCAAAGCGATAACACTAGTCTGAACAAAAAATTACAGATAACGAGCTGCTCTGCTTTGGATTGCTGTGGCCAGCAAATCTGGGCTCTGGGCGGCTGAATAACATACTATAACATCGGAATATTACAACACCAGAGCCAACCTAACTCACTAATCTGTCGGTATCAGTGCTGCCGCGAAGCCTTAACTATCTCTCTTTCCCTCCCAGACCAAAGAAAAAAGAGACAGCCAAGACACAGTCACCCCGTCCGACATCATCAACAAACAAAAACCCCACAAAGAGACGAAGCAGCCAGCCAGCCAGCCAGCCAGCCAGCCACCATCTTAACAGGCTGCTGAAAGAGACACACACTGAGAGAAAAGAGGCTAATGCTTATTTTGATCAACAGGTAAGCAGCACCAAAAGAAACACCACACAAATGCACACCATGCACACAGCCCTCTCTGCCAGTTGGTGCAGTGACATTGTAAACGAGAGAAGAAAAAACAAAACAAAAAAAAAAAAAACGCATCGGCGGTGCACGGTTGGAGTTGCAGATGGCGAAATGCATGCTGTCGGATCAGAGGGAAAATGAGGTTTGGTCGTGCTGAAGGGGAGCCGGGCTATCAGTGGTGCGTTTAGGAGGCAAATATTGCTGTTAGCCGCTAGTAGTTTTACGACGGGCAGCGGTCGGTTTGCGTCTTATGTAACTAACGGCCTGAGCAGCGTCGGTCAGGAAAGAGGGATCCGCTGAATGAGAGAGAGGAAAAAGAGCAGCGCCGCTTTCAATTCACATGGCAATTTACATTTAGGTTAGGACACCCAAACGCTACACAAATACAAATTGGGGGGCTGCTGGGGGACGGCTGCTGCTTTGATTTAAGACTGAGTGTGAAGCCAACAGCGAGGGGACGCGGAGTGACTTAGTCGCCTCAAGTAGGTTTGTGTTGTTGTTGTTGTTGTTGTTTTTTTTTTTAAGTTTTCTTTCTTGTTTTTCTGACATTAATTTCCGATCAGCCGCATCCTGACTGAGCTGCCAGCAGCCGGTGGACTCAGAGGGATATTTTGCTCCTGTGTAACTTCTGTGTGTGACTTTTTCCCTGCTTTTCATTGATAACTTTTTCATGACTGTTGTTGAGTGCAAACTTGATACTCAAGTTCACATTTTGTCGGTCCTGTGAACGCCGCGCGTCGAGCAGAAACGAGGCAAAGAGTTTCTGCGCCGATGGATGAGCTCAGTTTGATGCTTCAATCCGCGGGGCTGAAAAGTGGAGAAGTGGTGCAAGTCGAGATCAAAGAGTCTGTGTTTATCAAGCGGTTTCCAGCCGATATGGCGCTGTTTTTGCACCTCTTTCATTGTTAGGAAGCTCGAGAGCGCATGGTGGATGTCGTAAAGGATCCCCAAACATCCTGTCTTATCAGCTTGAAAGAACAACAAGTACTTATTAGCTCAAATATCTGGCGTTTATTTATTTGCTTGTTGTTGAAACTTTTCTTGAGTGATGCCGGGAAGCATGAGTTGCATTTCCACTCAACTTTGAAAAAGTCCCCCCCCCCTCCTCCTCCTCCCCTGTTGTAAGAAACTGTGATGTTCCTTTGAGATAAGGGAGCCGGGTAGGCATGACAACTCTGTGGGGAGAGCAGAGTATGTGAAGCCAGTACAATGAGGCACACACTGCAAGGAAGCTTTTTACATAGTCCTTCACAGTTCTCCAGATCTGGCCCCCAAAGAGCTGCTGATGTGTGGACCGACTTTTATTCAACAGATAACCTCAGTCATTTTTTTTAAAGGCAGAGCAGGCCCGCGAGACTTTGCTCTGACCCCACACTTGTTCACAGTTGTTAGAAAAGCGGACAGTTTGTATTTTATTAAGTGATTAATTCGTGTATTCACTGGATAACCTTGTGGAGTTGCACAACTTTTGTTGGCTCTTTCTAAAGTCCTTTAAATATAAAGCGAGTATCGACACCTTTGGCTTCGCAGCGTTTCAGCGTCAAGCAGAAATTCTGCAGAGAGGTGACATGTTTTTTAAAAGCGCTTTTAAAAAAAAAATTAGGCTTAAACTGATGTCTTTAAAAGTTGCTTCAAGTATTTGCTGAAAAGTTTTCTGTGGCAAAAAATAACTTTGCACTCGGCATCTCTTCAGTGTGAGGAAAAAAGACAAAGTGATGGATGAAACTTTTCAGGTTTAGTTTGCAGTTTTACAAGCAGCGTCGCAACACGGCTCGAGTAATCCTGAAGCTGTAAACGCTGAGTGCTTGTTTGGACTTTTTAAGCACTTTCACATGAAGGACAGACAGCAGTGGAAGCCACTCGTCTTCTGGAAGATTTAGGGTCGTGACAAATGGTTGTTTTTATGTCAACAAAAGGCTTTACAAGGCCGCAAAAATGTTGTCAAAGCTGAATCAAGATAGCAAAGTTTTATAATAGAAAATATTTCTGCCTCCATTAAAATTGAGTCGCCGATAAATTTATGTGGCGTGTAGCTCCATGTGGGACTTTTCCAACTTTTTCCTCCTGCTTTTTAAATTTTGTTCTTTGTAACTTGACATTGATGATGACGATTCAGTCCTTTGACATCCACAAAGGCACCTTGTGTGCAAATCAAGTGCTTTTAACTGACGCCAGCTTGTCACTTAGTTGGGAATTTTCTTCAGAAAGCTCTTCGCTGTCCCATCCGTCTCGCCTGTTGATGTTCTCCACACACGAAAACGCGACGCACTCCAGCCCGGTGCGCAGTCATACGTCCACATAATTTATTCTCACATCCACGGCCACCATGCATGCGATATGCCTTTGCCGGACATTTTACAAACATTTAACAAGTTCCTTTTAAAATGTGCAGAAACATTTGATCCACCAGTGTATCAATCTGTAACGTTTAAAGAACGTTCCTCTTTCCAGACACAGGATATTATTGTGTCTTACGGCCTTGTTCGTAGCTTCTATTAAACGTCAAAACAGTTGACGACTTCCTAAAGAGAACCTCTGCTTGTAAAACTCTTTCCCGTATGTGTGTGTGTGTGTGTGTGAGAGACAGAGTGGGAGAGAGCACGGCACTTTTTCCTGTGTGTGTGTGTGTGTGTGTGTGTGTGTGTGTGTGTGGAGACAGCCATGGCTTACTCATATGGCTGCAATATGTGAAGTCTCTGCGGTGGAACTGGGAAGAGAGAAAGTTTTGAGAGAGAAAGACAGAAACAGAGGGAGAGGGAGAGAGAGGGAGCACATGGAGCGAGGGAAGTCAGAAATGTCCTGTTCAACTAGCTGGAATGTATCTCCTGTGTTTTATTGATGGTTTGATGTTCTGTAAGACACGAGGAACAACTGTAGTGATTTTGTGGGCTGCCATGCATTTTTCTTTGGTCGTTTCAAAGCAGCGCTGCGCTACAGGGGGAGAAGTTTGAGGTGGAGTGGAAAAGGCCAGACGGCACGATGCTGTAGATGAGGAAATGTCTCTTTTGCCTCATTTTTCGAGCTCCTTTAATTATGTTATATTGATCATTTCCGCGGCAGAAAGGAGTTTGGTTTTTGTTTAGAAAGTTTTTGGAAAGCTGCTTCATATCAGTGCAATAAAAAAAAAAAAAATAAAGGCCTAGAAAGCAAGTGCTGTCTTTTAAAGTGGGAGACAGACTTTTTTACAGATACACAGTAAAATCAATAACCTCACCAATGCTAGATAAGAATGAGTCGAGGAAAAGTTTACAGGATTGATAGAAGGTTGGCAAACTTCTGCTGCGCCTCCTCCACATCACACAGCAGACGTTCTGGGGCGAGTTGAGGTATTTTATTTCCCTGAAGTTACCTGCAGAATCTGTCATTACGAAGCAGAACAAACTCCTGTCATAACCTCAGTCTCTCAGACGCTGCTGTCTCTGTCCTTTCGCAGGGCGTTGCGTCCCGTCTCACCTTGTCATAATGCATTTCAGCTAATCTTGGCTTATTACCGCTTTCCCGTAAACTGGCATTCTGGTGGTGGATGGTGTATTAACATGCTAGCAAATGAGGTAATCCCATCCACAGACCTGTTGTCCGCTGCAGAGGAGTGTGTGGAAATGAAAAAGCTGTTGTCTCCCTGAGAGAACGGCCCTCTGAAATCAGTTGAGCTAAATATTTTGCATTGTTGAGACACTTTAGGATTTAACTGTTAGTTGCTACTGGAGCGACTGAAGTGGCATCAGGAGCAGCCGTTTAAAAGGTTTGATTTTACTGTTTTATTTAAGTTTGACTTTGTGTGTCAGTTAATTATGGAAAGCCTTGCCCAAATAATATAGCATGACACAGCTGCACATCTCCACGCCTCACCTTTAAGCTCCTGTGTTAATAAAATCTGAGCTGTATTCAGTCGATCTTAACAGCAGACCTGATGCCATATTGTTGTTCCTCAAGGTTTTTTAAGTGTTTTTCTTCACGTGGGCGCACAAATCTCATTTATTCCTAATTTCTGATCCCGTTTATCTATGACGGTGAACTGTCTTACCCCTCATCGCTTCCAATAAGCAGGAACAGATAGCATCTTTTAGTGCAAATCAGCCGTTGTTCATCTCAACCCTGCCTGCAGTTCAGATAAAGGAAAACCTCCATTTGTCACGGATAGTTTATTTAAAGAAAAAACCCTTTTGCGAGGCTCCTGGCTCTCTTGGCTCGGAGCTCTGTAACTCGCACGTCTTTATTACCCGGTCTCTTGTTTTGCTCATATCCCAAGGACACAATTGTTTTTAACTTCTTTAACTGTCTGGGCACATTGTTTTGGCTTTCATTGCTTTATATTAGCTGCTTGTAACGTCTGCGATACAGGGATTTGAGCTTATTCTCCTGTTGCATTTACTGGAAGTCACTCTGGAAAAGAGTGTCTGCTAAATGCCCAAAATGTCATCCCCACTCTGTCTGTGGTTAGCGCAGCCTTGTTTAGGCTTGAGTTTGTCTCTAATGTCTCTGGTCTTATTTTAGACTTTTAAGTCTGTCTTTTAGACGGCCTGCTTCAGATAACGAGCACATGGTCTTGGTTTAGGGTGAAATGATTCTTTTTTTCCCCCTTTTTTTTCTAGTTTTTTTTTTTTTGGGACAGACAAATCCTAAATATGGGACAATTTTTCTTCCTTTGATCCGAGAGAGTAAATAATCCTTCTGTCACGACACCATGGAGACTGATAAAGTGGTGGGTGAGCGGATTTAGGCGCATAACAGCAGAAGGTGATGCAGTGTATTGTTGTGGTTGCAGAGGCTGTGCTGTCACCGAAAGGTTGTGTGTTCAAACCCTCACAGCACCTGCTTCTTCCTCGTAGCTTACTTTCTGTGCAGCTAAATGGAAACGTGCTGTATTTTCTGAAAGTTGTGCTAATCCTTTGCTCACCCCAGCTTTGGCTCCTGAGGTAGTTAACCAAAGCTGAGTTGTCTGAGAAACCTGCCGGCCTGTTATGTGATGTGTTATGAGTTGCGAGTTCTGACTGCTTTGACTCAGCTTGCACTTGGCACGCTCAGGCTTCCTGCGCGCCCAGACGTTCAGTTATCAATCACCGCTCATATGAGTTCTGACCTTGCGTCGAACACAAGTGGATTATTTGTTCCGAGGCCGTGTTCAATTGACTTTCAGATAAATCAAGAGCTAATTGACAGTGAATCAGAGCTCATTTGCTCAATCGTGAGCAAATCCGCTGCCGTTTTCCTGTCTAAGCGTGCGCTACGCAACAGGAGTTTTTCCACATGCCAAACGAATTTCGCTGCACGCTTTAATTACACAGATCAAAGTTGCAAAATTTTTGTGCCTCTGGAGTCGCTGCTCTTCCACCTTTTCTCCAAGCTATGCTGCAGGTGTTGTTGCGAGTTTGAAAGGTTTTACAGAAATGAAAAAAGAAAGAGCTGAAATGTTAGTGACTGTGTGTCATTAGGAGAAAAATGTTTCCTTTTAGCAGTTGTCAGTAAGTACCTTGAAACAGAGTAGACAGTGTGTTTGGTCCTGGAAGTCTGGTCAGATTTGTGTGAATCAAACAAACCTACATGTGTTTCAAATGTTGGTGTCGCAGAGATCATAATGAGAGAAGTTTGGAAAGCCCTCTGTGTCATAAGATGATGGTAAAATAGTCTTTTTTTATTGAGGCTTTGTAAATATAGTCCTTGAGCCTATTTACACTCTGACGGTGCATTAAAAGTTAAATTAAGTTTGATTTATGCTGTCCACTGGCATTGTAGGTCTTGTTGTGATAATAGGCAGTAAAAGCTTCCTCGTAATGGTTTCACATTTAAAGATGGAGCTCCTCATTAAAAGGTGAAGTCCACTTACAACAACTTGTAATCGAGGATGATAAATATTGAGCCAAAACCTGCAGCAAAAATCATTAAAGGTGGAATCCATTTTGGTGTTGAGGAAGAATTATTGGGGAATTGCCCTTTTTAAATTTTTAATCCTTGCATAATGAATTTTAATGAGAACCAATACTGCTATTTCTCATAGCAACAGTATTTTAAGAGGTTGTGGTTAGTGGAGAGGGGGGAAACATACTTGCAGCTGTGACCTCATAGGTGCATTTATTATTTCATTTTTTCATGTCATTTACTCTCATATGTCAGTGTATACGTGCATGGTAGACAGAAATGGGTTTTTTGTGTTATTTGCTTGGTTGTCTGCTCTCTTTTACAATATTCCTGCTGGTGTCAGTATACAGCTAACACAGAAGAGGATAGTGGAGCTTGTTCTGCTACCTTCAGGAAAAAGCCACTTGCTGTCATTTATTTGTTTTCAGTGTGGGAAAAAAAACAGCTCCAAATGAGTCAAGAGCAAGATAATCCGTCCCAGTAAACATGCAGCTTGAATCTGGTTTTGTCGGAGATTATTTTTTTGTTTTATTTCTTCGTGCCAGTGTTTAGTGTTTACCTATCAGAGTGCATACTGTATTATGTAAAGCTTTGCCTCTGCTCTGTTACCACAGGGAGATATGGAAGTCTGTGTCAGGATATAAACTTCCTGCAAACTTCATGTCTTCATATTTAGGATGTTGTTGTTCACAGTGCTTCCTTTTTGTTTCATTTGCTGAAATAAAGAAGAAACAAGCTATCACTCAGTAATTCTGGTGATCAGAACACGAAGATTTCTAAATGCAGCTATTACATATATACATTAAAGGCCATTGCAGGCACTTAAAATTATACAGTATTTGTATATCTGTGCTGTATCAGACAGTATAGTAGAATGAGATTACACAGAGTGAGTGCAACGTGTTTTACCAGCAAAATTCATTCAAAGTTGTGGCGTCATGAGTACATTTGTACACTGTGCTTAAGTGTTGCCGAGAGCACAGCTCCATCTGTAATTTCTTCCAGTTTTCACGCAGCACCCAGCAGACAGACAGCGAAAATTATCTACGGAAAATGTGACAGTGGCATAAGTGGCACGAATTTGAATGTGATTTATGTTGTAAGCTTCTTTGTGTTGAAGCTGAAAAGGCTGTGCAACACGCAGATGGAGAGAGTATTACCGAGCCATTTTCCTCAAGTACTGTATGCTTAATTCAGCGAGACTTTTCTCAAGTAGAAGTGGCAGGGTTTTTTTTATTTTTTCCTTCGAGGGGAGCTGCTTGGGTAAAAGTTGTCTCGCCCCGAAGTGCAGACACAGTCGATTGATTCTGAATGAAATAAAAGTCATTTGATCTGATGCACGTGGGAAAATTACCCACTGAGAGTCAGCACATCCACCTGTTGCTTTGTAGCTGCAGGATCAAGTGTTTGACTCGTTTTAAGATCTGAATTTTAACAAAAAGTCGGATTGTGCACCACAGACGAGCGCCAGAAGAACTGGATTTCATACAACACCACCTTCCCTTTAGGTGCTATCAAGCCAAACTTGAGTTCTTTCTGATGTGGCTGTATATATTTCATGAATATGGCACCCACTCCTGCTGAGTATCTTATACAATCTGAACACCTCCTCATGGTTAGCGTGCAGTATTGGAGCGCGCTCATCTCCTCAGTGCTGTTGATAGATGCCTATCAGTTATTGTAACAGTCTATCAGCTCTTATCTCCATCCGTTGAGGTCAAATGTGTCTCATTTGCTGCTTGCTTATGACTGAACTGACTCACTGTTTGTTTATTTCTGTACTGAAGGTTAACTGTCTGCCCTGTCAACAGTCAAACCAAGAACCAGCACGCATGCACACACACACACACACGCAGATTTCTTAGCTGACGAATCTGTTGCTTTCTCTCCGTCTGTGTTTCACTTTTTCCCTTTTTCTCTGTAAGAGCCTCTTTCCCTCCCTCTGTTTCTTTATCTCTAAATCTCTGTTTCTCTTATTCTTACCGTGCTGCAACACAAGAAAGGCTGTTGGTGTCACGTGTGTTTGGTCATTCTGTAACCGTTGTCAAAATACTTGACTTACTGGCTCAGAGATTGCAATTAACTTTCATTTCAAGTGTAAATATGCGCTGGCATTTGTTTGCTATTGTGATCTTTCGCAGTCACAATAATATTTCTTCCAGGATTTGATGTGGCAGTCTCCGCTGCGGCAAACATGCCTTTTCCCCAGCGCATGTCTTGCAGTCATATAGCATTATCGCCGGCTACTGCCTCTTTATTTCATGTAGCGGTGTTTTTGTGTACGTGCGCGCTGTTATCAATTATGGCGTTTTTGAATAATATTTTCTAAAAGTGCAGTTTGGATGTGTGCATCTGTGTGAAATATGAAGCAATTTGTCTCATTTCTGAATATGTAGCCCTGTTAGAAGCATACATCTGCTGAGGAAGGGGACTCATTTTTGCCGCTTTTAAAACTATCGGGCTCTCTCGCTGCCACTCACGCACACACATATGCAAGTACAGCCCCATTAGTATTGTAGTCTGGGATCTGGCTAAAACATCTGGTGGCTGAGTAACTTTTCAAAGTAGTCTTTGTCCTCACTCTGTGTGCATGCATGCGTGTGTCTGTCAGTGCGAGCGCTCGTTTGTGTGTGTGCGTGTTTGTGTGTCTGTGTAATAAGGGGCAGACTTTTTATGGCGTCCCGTCAAATTAAAACTATGATTTAAATGACTAACAAGTATGTTTCTTTTCTTTTTTCCTCTCAGTTAAGCGAATGGCCACACCGGCCTCTGCAGATTTTTGGTGCGTGCCTCTGGCTGTGTGGACTGTTTGCACTGTAGAAAAAGCATTAAAATAAAGATTAAGCATGGATCTAGTCACTGTAATTCATGAATGGCCAGCCTGGCCTGTTGTGTTATTTTTTTCATGTAACTCTGGCCTGCTGCTCCACAGCAGAGAGGCAGCGGGAAGAAAGCACAGGGAGATATGACACCCTTCCAGCTTGCCTCTGGTCCAGCTTGACATTTCTGCCCAGCTCTGAAAGAAGCAGTGAAATGTGGTTAGATCCAGCTAACAGCCTCACCTGTTCTCCTCAGGATGGGGCTGGGCTTGGTTTTGTGATGCTGTTAAATAATCCTGCAGTAGCAGCTCTGGGCTTTAGAGGTTTCTGCCCTGCAGACAGTTTGAGCGGATGCCCTCAGGGCTTCGCATCAAACCACATAAACTTTGAGAGAAGCAGGGATTCATCTTCTCTTACAGCAGTTAAGAGTGCTTAATCGGCATATTTAAAGGTGTAGCTTCTTGTCCTGTTACAAAAACTTTAGTTTAATGCATGTATCATATATAATGTCGGAAATTTTTTGATGTATAAGCCAAGAAGCCACAGCTGCTTGGCTCAGGTCAACTTTTTTTTTGCCCTCATATGAATTTCAGAGGCACTCTATCTGCAGTGTAATTCCAGTGATAAGGTCGCCTCAGCTGCAGTCTCTGGA
The DNA here is from genome assembly GCA_037975065.1 of Chaetodon trifasciatus. NCBI lineage: Eukaryota > Metazoa > Chordata > Actinopteri > Chaetodontiformes > Chaetodontidae > Chaetodon > Chaetodon trifasciatus. Next base: position 7,132,378 of record JBBMOE010000015.1, on the reverse strand, counting down.
CCAGCTCTGAATGAGTACACATGTACGGTATACAAAACAGGAAATACGGAGGATATTCTTCTTGTAATGTTACAACTAGAGCTCGGCAATACCACCTGAAATCAATATCATGATTTATTGGCACATGTATTTTGTTAACTTTATGAAACGACAACTCATTTAGAGCTACAATGATTAGTCATTAATGAATAATTAATTATAGTCATTTGAAATTCTTTTTTCTGGATTTTTTCGTCCTCTATGATTGTAAATTGAGTATTTTTGGGGTTTTGGACCGTTGATCGGACAAAACAACCCCCGAGGGCTTTAGGAAGCTTTTGGGTGTTTTTTTTTCTTTTAAATTTTAAGATAAGATAAGACAAAACTTTATTGATGCCATGCTGGGGAAATTAAGTTGTTTGAGACAGCAAGAATAAAGAGGAGATGTAGAAAAAGAACAAGTAGATAATAAAAAAGGATACAAAATAAAATCAACTATTACTGTAACTGTAACTTTGTTGTAACAGAACAACAAAGTTAAATTATGTGCTGAATAATAAGCAGAAATGTATTATGGATTGTGCCTGAGTAGTATTTGTTTTATTTACATATTCAGGAGTTAACAACACTTTTAGGTATTTGTTTGCAGGATAATCAGAGTAAAATAGGCTCAGTTTCTCTGATCGAACGCTCCAACCTGACTGGAAGCAGATCAGTTGATATTGGTTTTGGTCATTTTTAGGTTATTGCACAGTCCGAATTGCAACAATGAGGCTGTGCTACTTTTTAAAACACTATCCAAACAGCCTCGAGCGATAACCTCCTCTGGACTCACCTTTGGGTCCTGAACCAGCATTTGACAAGACCACAGAGATTCATGAAATTTGTTACCATCAGCATGTTCCTTTTCATGGATAAATAATAGTTTTGATGGTCAGCATGTTTAAAAAAAACTTTCACTCAGAGGGAGAGGCTTCTGTTGGTGTACAGTCCAGAACTCCCCTTTAAAGGAACTGATAAGTCATATTTGTCATGGTCAGCATGTTTTCTTTAGTTTTGTCTCACGAAAAAGAAGAAAAGTCGACTTGCTGATAAGTGTGTGTGTGAGTGAGTGAGTGAGTGAGTGAGTGAGTGAGTGAGTGAGTGTGTGTGTGTGTGTGTGTGTGTGTGCGAGTGTAACTGTTTTTGAAGTGTCTACTGTGTGTGTGTTAAGAAGTGTATGCATGGATAGATGGATGATGGAGGGAGGGAGGTGGTTCTTTTTTGAAATGGAAATTAAGGGGGCACACATCTGGGGGTCTTTGAGACTTTTGTTGGGGGGGGGGGCAAGAAGGTGGGTGTCAGAGGCCCACAGTCAGAAGTGTGTATGTGTGTGTGGTCAGTAGGGGGTGGGGGTTAAAGCAGAATGGCTGAAAAAGAGGGAAGAGGAAAGGGTAGTTTCTCGTTTCTGGGGCGGTGGGAGGGAGGAGATAAGGAAAATGGGGGAAAGAGGGGTGTCTGTGGTCAGTGTTGGTCTGTGGAGAGAGAGAGAGAAAGAAGGGTGGATGAAGAGATTAATGGATGGAGGAAGGGATGGAGAAAGGAAGTGAGAAAAAGTATGAGGAAATGTAAAACAAGGCTGCGATAGACGAGTAGAGATGGAAAAGGAAACGTTGAGAAGGTGTAAAAAGAGAAAGAAAGGAAATAAAGAAGGATGGACCAACGAGAGGCTCATTTACATAGACACAGGAGTGGGAGGAGGAAAAGCGGGGAGAGAAAAGGGGGCAAAAGATCACTCGCTATAGTCGAAAACTTTACGGCTGACAGTTAAATTTACCCTGGGCCTGTGTGTGTGAGTGAAGTTGTGTGGTTGTGTGTGTCGGGGTGGGTGGAAAAGCACAGTGGGGGGCACGGCGTTCGTTCTGCAACATGGCTTTTGGGCTTTTTAGAGCGTCACACACAAGTTGTCCTCTCCCTTCAGAGGCTGATTCTATCTGGCTGTGAGAATCTCTCCCAAACTGCTTCTTTCTCTCTTTTTCTCCCTCTTTTGCTCCTCAAGCAAGTCAACGAGTGAGTTAAATGATTAGACTAAAGTTCCCCTCACGGGTAAGAAGTGTTCGTTTAGTGTCTGAGGTTCAAGAAACCAGGACAGATGACCTTGACAGATCCCTCTTCGGTCGGCCGCTCCCTCTGCTTTACTTGGACATCTACAACTTTCACACCTGTGTAAAACACGAGATGTGTGTGCTCTCCTTACCAGATTTAAATATAACCTCAGGGGACGTGTCTGTTGTGAGATAAGATAAAACAAGCGCACCCTCATGCTTTTGTTTTTCAAATAACAAACATCTATTCAGGATTAGCTTGGCTAGGTGTGAAGTGCGGACATGCTCCTGCTCCACTTAAAGCGGTTTTTAAATTTGGAGTCACGCCTCGAAGGATGAGATAAAACAAGTGGATGTATTCCAGTAATATTGCACCACGGGGCGACAGCCTCACTTAGAATATACATATGGGGTTATGAAGCAAAGTGTCTCAAAGTGTTGCAAGTCTGTCACGAATAATGCTTAAGAGCGAGGGGGCTTTGGCAGCGTTCAATTTTACAGATGAAAACGGAGGAGGGAGGGAAGGATGGAAAGAAAAGAGCGAGCATGTGGAGGGAGAGGCAGCAGATCTCAGCAGATGAGTCGGCAGCAGTGGCTGAGGAGGTGAAACACATGTTTAGGGCACCACAGTGAAAAACTCCTCACTGAAAGACACTAAAGCTTCCACTGGGTCTGGAGAGATGAGGTCCGGACGTATTTCATATTGTATTTAGTTATAATTTGCTGCAGCTTATTAAAAAGCTCTAAACTGCACCCCATCATTATAGATTTAAATAGGGTATTTGCTCAGTGGCCACTTTAGTTGGTACACCTGTGTAATCTGATGCAATCCAGTGCAACAGCTCAGCCATGAATTCTACCTTGATAAAGACAATAATGCTCTGTTTTGATTGACACTGTCAGAGAGTTATTATTTCAACTATACGTTTGTTATTGAGGTTGCAGAACTGGTCTGCATTGTATTGCGAGGTGTTCTCGAATGCTTTCCTCACCTCAGTTACAAGCAGGAATATTAGAAACACATTTTACTTTAATGCAGTCCAGTTCAACACAACTGCAACTTCCAACCTCAGTAATAATATGGTTGAATGAACACCTCCCGGAAAGTTCCATTATAAGCTTCGGAAAGGTAGAATATACGTCAGAGTTGTTTTGCTTGTTGTTCTGTGCTGTGTTGGTGTACCTATTAAAGTGGCCAGGGAGTGTAAATTACAGGATCCACGATGTATCTGCTCTCTATTGTTTTATGCTTCGACCAACAAGTAGTAGTTGTGGATGATGAGCTGATTCTGAATCAGATATGACAAGTTGTGAATTGATTTATAGTTTGTGGCAAAAAAACACACAAAAAAAGGCAAAAAGAGTTTTTTAAAATGTAGTTTGTGTAATCAGTTTCATTCCTTGCGACAGTTTAGGAAAGTCAGAGATGCTTTGGCATGCGGCCATTTAGAAGATTTGCAGCTTTATACAAGAATCATATCAAAGGAAAGTCAATACCTCTAAGGAACTACAAGAATGTTTGTTTGAGGACAGCACAAAGACAATATATTTAATGTTTCACCTCATCAACTTCAGCGATTTTTCTAAATATCTGCTTATTCTTAATTTGATGGCAGCAACATGGTTCAAACAAGTTGGGACAGGAGCAACTAAAGACTGGGAAAGATGCGGAATGCTCCAAAAACACCTGTTTGGAACATTCCACAGGTAAACAGGTTCATTGGTAACAGGTGAGAGTGTCATGATTGGGTGTGAAAGGGGCATCCTGGAAAGGCTCAGTCGTTCACAAGCGAGGGTGGAGCGAGGTTCACCACTTTGTGAACACATGCATAAAGGATATGACTACATGAGCTCAGGAACACTTTGTAAATGATAACATTTTGTTTTTATTTACGTGTTACACAGCATTCCAACTTTTCGGGAATCAGGGTTGTAAGTAAGTCGTTTTCATTGCTGTGAATATCCTGCATGACAGCCAGAAATGTCAGGGACTCAGTGTGATCGTATCATATTTGGCTTTGAATCTTTGTTTAAAGTCCACTTTTTGAACGGAGTCCAGCCCTGCATCGACGGCAGCGAGGCCCTGAAACCTCCCAGTCTCGCCTCCTGATGGTGTTCGACAGGGAAACGCTGCTTCACTTGGCCAGCGTGCAGATAGAAGGGCTGGAAAGGAATATAAAGTCAACATTGTGGGTTGAAAATGTTCCGTTGTGTGTCTGTACGTGTACGTTATGTGTGTGTGCGCGTCTTAAGTTTGTCCAGACATTTTTCCCGTCGGGCCGGCCGCTCGCAGGAAACGTCCGATTCTCCAGGAGTGGAAAGTGTGTGTGCGTGTGTACATGACACAGAGTTGTGTTGAGTTGTGAGTGTGTAGCAGTTTGGTGTAGTCTATCAGCATGTTTCTGTGCGTGTGTGTGTGTGTGTGACTGACGTAATGTTTGAGCTTACCCAGACAGAGACAAACCAAACCATGACACACACACATACATACAGTACAGCGGTGTGTGTGTGTGTGTGTGTGTGTGTGTGTGTGTGTGTGTGTGTGTGTGTGTGTGTGTGTGTGTGTGTGTGTGTGTGTGTGTGTGTGTGTTTAAAATCATCAGATATGCCTGGCAGACTTGTGCCGGCTGGTGAGATGTATGAGTGTAATGTGTGTGTTTCTGGCAGAGCTGCAGTTTGTTTTCCGTATTTTGGGGGAAAAGACAGCAAGGCAAGCGTCAACAATCAGCATGTTGATTTATGCAGCTACTAGTTCCTTCCATTACGCCTACAACTACCACTGAGGCAGAGTTTGTTCTCCATTATTTTTGATGTATGAGAGTCTTAGCTGTGCAGAGCAAGGTCAAAATCAACAGTCCCATGTTGATTTATGCAGCTCCCGGTCTCCTGCTACTATCGTACATCAAGGCGGGACATTAACACCGGCCCAGTGCGGATTCTGTCCTGACTGTGGTTGGTTAAGTTTGTCTCCTCGACCAGACGCAGCAGCATTTAGCTGAACGGCAGGTTCAGGCCAGCAGACCAAAAAAAAATTTCATTTCCAGTTCACAAGCCTATGATAAATCCTTGAGTCATTTATTTGTTCCATTGCCAAAGTTTCTGTAGTTTATTTCAGTAAATAAACTGAGAAATGGGCACAGTGATGTTAAAGGTGAACTTATTTTAATTTTCTCATTTTTAACATGACAGCAGGAATAGTTTTAATATCCTGTGTTTTTAGATTTATAAATAAATCCTCCTTTGTGTCTCCCCATGGCATCCACTGTAATGTCTACTCTGAATAAAGACAAAATGACCCAAAATCACTCTTAAAAAAACTAACAAAAGTCATAATTTTGAGACTGTTTCCTCCACTTTTACATATTTGAGTGTTTGAGCCCTGCAGATCTGTTGGATCCAATAATAAGCCTAAATTCATGCTCCGCAGGGAGAAGAAGACTGATACCATTCATGTGATTGTTTAATAGGAGCTAAGAGGCACTAAGAGGAACATATCTATTACAGGGAAGTGGCCATGTGTCAGTAACTTGCACGTGCGTGTGTGTCAGAGCAAAACTTGAAAGCTCTGGGCGTCGCTTACAGTAATAAAAAGGCCGGCCACGCCCTCGGCTTTCACGCCAGCAGCTGAGGAGATCTGGTTGATCAAGGTTACTGGCAAAAATCGTTGGCGTGATCCTGTTATGACAATGTGTTCGTGTCTCATCACAAAGATGATGAAGGAGTTTCTGCTTTGCTCCATTGTTTGTCTCGACTAACCCACACGTAGAGGCTGCCTGCACTGTAGAGCCGAGCGGCTTAACAAGCCACACCTGCAAACCGAATCTCTCAGATAAGAATATTTAGAAGCCGACATAATTGCAACTGCAGTGCACGGCACAAAAAGCAGGTTCCCTCCATGCCAGCATGTAAGTGCACGCTAAAAAATGATTAGCTTTAATTTAAGGCTGCATCTAATGATTAGTTTTATTGTCCACGAATCTGCTGATTATTTAATTGATTAATGTCAGAAAATTGTGAAAAACGCCCTTTAGGATTTTCCACAGGCAGGGTTGACTTCTTCAAATTGTTTGTTTTGCTCAAAAATCCACCCAGAAACCCCAAATATTCCACTTCCTATGACAGAAATGCCGCAAATACTCGCATTCAAGAAGCTGGAACTGTGGACCTTTGCGCGTCTCTGATGATCTGCTCATCGATTAATCGGCTAATCGTTTTGCCTCTGCTCTCATCCATCAAGTGTGAATTTCGGTCGTCCGTCAACAGGAATTCATTTGCTTTCACGTGCTCTGTGTGTAACCATAGACAGGCATCAGCACACCGTTTGACGTGCACATCAGCACTTAGTGTCAGCTGCTCCTCAACCGCTCATGCTGGGGTCTGTTTTCTGACACGTCCTCCACTGGGAGATATCATGTTAGTATTTTCTAGCCAAGGTCTAAAAACCATATTGTTTCCTTTTTTTTTTTTTTTCCTCCTCCTTCAGTCAGAGTTGTGACTAACTGCCTCAAAGTGAACCCTTGGGGTGACTGTGATGACAATAGCTGTTGATGGAGAAGAAGATACATTCAGATAACGTGATTTAATCTGATAATTTTCATTAAAAAACAATGTTCCTCCCTTTTTTAGCCCTTGATGTACATTTCAAGCTCATTTTTGGACCATTTTAAAGGCTTCTGGTAATTTCATAGTGTGTTTAAAGGAGAAATGAAGAACAGATGTATCTCCTTTTCCTGTTGTGTTTGTCTGCTCTTGCGCCTCTTATTCGGCTTTTGATGTTAAATCCATGTTGCAGTAGTGATGAGTCAACAACTGAAGAAAAAAAAAAAAAAAGAGAGAGACCTACTTTTCTGCCTGTCTGTATTCAGGGCAGACATAGTTGTGCTGTAACTTCAATTTAGCCACCCTGTTTTTAGCATTCAGAACATAAAAAAACAATTAAAACAAGAACTTTTCTACAGTTTTCAAACAAAACAAATGCACTTTTATTTTTAATTACTCCGTTTAATGTATTTAGAAGATAAGCAAAGTCGGCAGACACAAAGCAACAATAACTTTCAGATGTGGCGGTGGAATCATGTTATTTTCAGACGGAGCTTTGCTGTGCAGTTGAATGTTTCACTTCTGCGCCGTATTTGGTCAGACGGAAACCCAAAATTATAGAACTTTTAAAAACCAGTAAAAAAAAAAAAAACTGCCTGCCAATCGTGTCTGTCTGCGTGTGATATCTGATTTTCTGTCCGTCTGAGATGTTTCTTAGAACTTCCGAGCAGCACGCTTTGTGCATTTAAAATACAAACAATCAAAACAAGTGAATGAACCTATAATTTTCATATGTAGTGTTTGAATGAAAAAAACAGTGTGGTTTCCTGTCTGTCCAATGAGTAATTGATGGAATGTGGAACTAAACTCAGCCGACATGACATCTAAAAACAAACCAGTGCGCATCAGAAGAGGAAAGCCCGCCTGTTGGCCGATCTGTTTGTTTGTATTGATACAAGATAAAGTTTTATTAGTACAACGCGAAGATCAGCTTTGTGCATTTGGAATCCAAACAAGAAAACCGGCTAAAAGAATCCATTTCAGATGGAACAGTTGAGTTGAATATGAAACAATGTGCTCTCTGTGCTCTAATTGGTGGAACATGGAGCTTAACTCTGTCTACATAACATCTAAAAACGCAGCAAGACACATCAAAAAAGCCTTTCAAAGACAATCATTTTCCCGGGGACAGAGGGGGGAAAAAATCACTGAAAGATGAGGAAGAAACAAGCATAATTAGTTTGACCAGCATGTCATTTGAAACGGCATTAGCAATAACAAATCAGAAAACAATAAAAGATGAGAACAAAGATAAATTAAAGGGCTTGTGTTTGATGGTAAAAATGATTGAAAATGAGCTTGAGGGGAGTCAGCGTGCATGTACAGTGTGTGTGTGTGTGTGTATTTTGGTGGCAGTGACACAGCTTAGCATGTGTGTGCATGTGTGTGTGTGTGTGTGTGTGTGTGTGTGTGTGTGTGTGTGTGTGTGCATGAGCGGGGGAGAGTTGGTGAGTGGGTATTTGTGTGTAATCATGTACGTCAGGCCGTCATGAATGGTGTGTTTGAGACAGAGCGGAGTGTGGAGTTCCTCGGGCTGGACCAAATTGGAAACAGAAAAACAAACATTCCCGAGGAACCCCCGCTCTCCACCTCCCCCAGCCCTCCAACACCCCCCCCTCGTCTGCCGGCTAGTGGCGCAGTCCAACCTGTCTGGGACAATGTAACGGTCTATAGTCGGACCGGACCACACACGTTCGTGGAGGGGGGTCGGAGCGCAGGAGGAGGCGTCTGTGGCGGTGGTAGTGGTGGTCGGGGGGGGGGGGGGGTCTCAGCCACAATGACAGTTGGAAAAACAGACAGAAGAAGCACATTAAAATGACAGAGAGCTCAGTGATGGATTGATGGGAAGGAGAGTGATGGAGAGGGAGGAAAAGTGAGACAGAGAGTTAAAGGATGTGTGACGTGGAAATGGGAGTTTTAACGGCGGGAATGAAAGAACGAGATAAGTCATGGTGTGGAAATAAAGAAAAAATAAGAGGATAAGGAGAAAAACAGAGGGGCAGGGAAAGACAGTGATCGCGTAAATGAGTAAGCAGCAGCTCGGCTGAGTCAGAGGTCCACGGGGAAAATATTTAGTCACACTCACTCTTTAAGAAAAAGAAAACTTTTCTCTCCCTTCTCTTCGCCCGTTGCGAGTACTACTAATGAGTAAGTCGCCCTCCAGTTATTCTTTTTCCTTTCTCTCGTTCTTGAAGTAAACGTTCATACTTTTCTTTCAGCTCTAATAGCTAATGCTATTATGTGGTCAATCATGTAATAACCGGAAGCGTGTGTGTCTGTGTGTGTGTGTGTGTGCACGCTCAGTGTAATTTCACAGTCAGGATTTTGCAGCCTGGAGAAAACACCACAATGAGTGCGACCTTTGTGTTTGCGTGTTTCCGTTTCAGTGTCCATTTACGTGCATTTAAAGCCGTGGAAGTGGAAGATGTCCCCGTCGCGGACGCTCTAAGGTTACCTGGGTTCCTTCCCAAACGTCTACCTGGAGCACATCAGCCACTTTCTTAAAAAACATGTTTATATCCTCAGAAACATAGCTGTTTTGAGATGGGAGGGTCTTTAAAATGACTCATAATTTCAGTAATGACTCATAATGTGCTTCACTTTTCATGCCAGCAAATCCTTTTGTTTTGTTTTTTTTTTTCTCTCCTCAAACAGCAGATATCCCTTTTTCAGATAATGACACACTCCAGCTCTCAGATGGCTGAAGTGTTAATTTTCTATCTGTGTGTAGCCCAAACAAAGTCAGACCTGCATGTGGATGTGGTCAGGACCACACCGGACCAGGTACACCACTGAACAGGTATCCTGGGATATGAAAGCCTCTTCCTTTGCATCCATTCCAGCTCTCTTGCTGTCCTGCTTATTTACTTTGCATTTGAACTTCAAGGGCTGCTTGTAGCTGAAATATAAAATTAATAGTTGCGTTACGTCCAAAGAAAGACGGTTTAATGTGCACAGTCGTAGAAGAAGAAGAAGATAAAACGGTGACTTTATAACCGACCAAGAAACAAGATCCAAATATAGACTCTGAAGGGTGTGTGTGTGTATGTGTGAACACTTTGGATTTGCCTCTTATCCACCACTGATACACACACCTACGCACACACACACATACACTACTCAGACTGACCCAAGGAAACTGGCTTTGTATAAATACAGACTCAGATTTAGATTTGCGGTTAGAGGGAGAAAGAGGCAAGACGGATGGAAAGAAGAAGAAGGGGTGGCACACAGAGCGAGAGAGGAGTGGTACAGACAGAGAGGGTGGGGTGATTTTTGTGGTTGGGGCAACAAAAGGGGGAACTGAGAACTGGAGAGTCTGACATTTAACACTAGAATTACCGAATAAAGAAAATGCAATCATCAGCGGTCGCAGCCGCTGGAAATTGAATATGCGACAGTGAATTTCTGCATTAATCCCTTGAAGTCGCTCACTGATGACCGCCTTGTCCGGACTCATAACGCGATCAATATTGAAATGGAGTGAACAATAATTGTAGAAACACAGAAGGAGAGAGGGAGGCTGAACGCTGGGGCCACTGATTGCTACCACAGGCTGTAATTTTCTTCTAATTTGAATTAATTCCTCGTGGTATTATTAGTGGCTTTTTTGTCACCAGTGTGTTGGCAGCACATTGTACTGAACACTTTATTCAAAGTATTTTTAGCTGAGTGTGGATGTTTGTTTTATAGAAAGCTGTGACTAGACTTCACCAACTTCTATAATGCCCCCCCCCCCCACACGCACACACACACACACACACACATGTACACAAGCTTGTTGTAAAGAAGCATTAGCTATAAAATGAGCGTGGCCTTCCTCACTGCCAGCTTTTATCTGCTTGGTTTTAACTGCAAATTTTAGAGAAAAATCCGAAAGAAAAAAGGATGAAAGGTTTCTTTATTTGAGAAAAGCTGGTTGATGCGTTCTTTTGTCACTGGCAGGCATATTTTTTGACGTTTGTGTGGAATACATTGTCAGTGGCTTGGCTTTAAAACAGTCTTCACATGTGGAAGGCGTTGTCAGTTGTCAACTATGGTGATAAAATAAAATTGGTACAATTAGAGAGTTTGACTGGCTGGGGTCTCAGCATGGCACCAAATATTTTTGCTTATTGCGCACCTTTGATCAGCCAGTCAATTTGGATGTCTAAAGTCTGGACAAAATTGTTTCCCGTATACGTAAAATCTGGACGAAATGTCTGAAGTCTGCCTCCAATAGGTTCCAGTAAATGTTACGAAATGTGCTCGTTTCTAACATCGTTTGTCCTTCTGTCATTTTCCAGGTTGTTAAAGTGATGGTGGACTCTGACAACCGTGACTAAGGAGCTAAACCAGAACCAAAAAAAAAAAAAAAAAAAGACTGGACAGCAAAGAAGGGCAGCCTGCAGAACACTTCTTACACGGATCTACAACACACTTGATCAAACTCAAAGCTGCATTGCCCAGCTGGTGAGCATAAGAGGAGCAACGGCCCTGGACCAAAGGTAGCTGAAGCTGCTTGGAGTTTAACACCGTGCTCCGACATTCATGGACCTGTGTGGAGTTACGTGGACCTGATAAAGAAATGGTGGGATATTAGGTCGGGGCTGACACCTGCTCTCTGCTTCCCATTATCGCGTGGAGTACAGAGGGCCAGTAGCCGAACCGTTGGCTGCTGCTGGACGCACCGTTGCGGCGCTGGGTCCAATCGAGCCGCTTCAACAGAGCTGATGCCAAGGCCAGGAGTCAGCCATGATGTTTTTATAACCTGATGAACAGCAGAGGTAGGACATTTATGATTTCATCCAATGATTTCTTTGATCCTTAAGCCCTCAATATTATGTTAAATAACTTTAACAACATTGTTGAATTAAATCTTTTAATTTAACCTTCATTCTTAAGTATAAAGTGAAATATAACTTATTATCACATGTGTTTAAAGTACATGTCTGCATGCTTTCACAACAGTTACTAACTAGAGGTTGGATCACATGAACTTTCTTAAATTTTTGATTATCGATCATTGATATATTTTATCAAGAGATTACTCGTAATTATTATCTAGGTTGCTCAAATTATGAGCGATTATTATTCACGAATTGATCTCTGCTACACTTAGATTCATCCTTTAGGACTGCGTAATTTTTAAGAATTTCTCGCATTTATGCAGATTAAAATCGAAAATGCATAACAACCTTAATAGACTAGGTTTGTGATGTGTGTGTGTGGCACAGAGAGTCATGGTTTTTGCTTCAACTTTAAAGACAGATAAACACGAAACTACAGGCATAATTTGTTTGGATAAAAGTTGAAAGTTTCGGCCGGCGTCTGTGCCTCTGGAAGCTGGATCAGCTTGTGGGGCTCAGCAGATCAGCGTTATTGCCTTCAGCTATATTGCAGGAGATGGTTTACTGAGACCAAATGACTGGCTGATAAAATGGCGTTTATGCAGAGCTACTCTGAGAAGTATGATGAAAAACTGCTCTTAGTCATCACTGGTGGAGGAAGTGACTGTGTGTGTGTGTGTGTGTGTGTGTGTGTGTGTGTGTGTGCGCGTGTGTGCATGCGTGTGTGTTGCCTCAAAATGCTACCCATATGCTGTGGTCTTCAGGTTTAACTGCTGTACTTGCGAGGGCGGAAAACTGATTGTGTGATTATTATTCACGTTCAGAGAAGCTGAAGAATGTCTTCTATGGAGCATCTATGGAGTGACTGACGGGAGATTACCTGTTCCTCCATCATGCCTGCTGTGTTGTCTCCCGGTTCAGTAAATCTCATTCGGGGCAGAGCTCATTAGTTCAGTGGTAGCAACTTAGTCAGTTGTTTAAAGAGTAATCTCATATGTACTTAGAGCAAAATGTATAAGTAATTCTTACCAGCCGCGTCTTGCAAATGACATATGATGACGTACAAGCGGACTCTTTTGTACCTGTTAATTTAAATGACAAACTTTATTTTAACTTTTAGCTGAAAACCATCAGTTTGTTTAAGGTGTCTTTAAATGAATCGAACAGGCCAGAGCTTCAGTTGCTGCATGCAGTCATGCGTTCAAAAGCTCACACACACTTTATTGTACTACAGGAAATGCAAATACATACAGTTGAGGTTATTGTGTCAGTGTGCACAAAAAGCTGCAGTGGTTTGTGGTGCAGGATACATTATAATAATAGCTGTGCGATTGTTCTATTGAAACACTGTGTGTGTCAAACTGCATTTGCGTGTGTGTGTGTGTGTGTTTCAAGTTCATTGAGTTATGGTGTACATGCAGATATCCTTTACTCGTGTGTTTGTATGGGTGAGAGACGGAGCATGAAATTTTAGGAAAGTAGATGTGTTTGTATTTTGCTGAGCATTTATGGTGCACACACACACATACACTGACAATTTGTTCAGCATCATTTTGTTTTTTTTCCTATGTCATCAGTTGCACCAAGTGTACACACACACACCCACACACACACACACATACAACTGCTGTGTTATACTCCTACACCTGTCACCACACACTGACGCGCTCTCTGTCTGTTTCCTTTCTCTTTCTCGAACACACTCATGCTTTTTTTTTCCTGCTGTCTCGACAGTTTTCATTGTAAAAGAAAATACAATAAAAAAGTGAAAACTGTCCACAGTGATGTGCCAGTATTATCCAAAATAACTGGGATGCTGTTTCTGGAAAGAGAGTTTTACAAATGCCATTTTTCAGCATTTTGACACAAAATTCCATTCGCTCTAATTACGTTGGGGTGGTGGCAGAAGTCTTAAAGGAGAATTTCCCCGAATCTTCTTAAATAAAACTTAAACTAGCTCTAAGGCTAAACACCACAAGAGGGGGAAGTGGGGACGTATTTGTGTGTGTGTGTCATTTGGGTCAGCTGACCCCTGCAGGAAGGTTTATTGGCATACTTGGTGTATTTGTGTGTGTTCACGCTGTGTATTCTTTATGGATGTCTGTTATGTGTTTGTATAGATAAATGATTGGTGCGAGCCTGAGTATATGAGGCCTTTTGTGCGGCCATATGTGCGTATGCGTGTTTGTATGTGTGTGTGTTTGTGTATGTTTTTCATTATGTGGTATGGTGGCTTTGCTTGGTGATGTTATTCAGCAGGGCGGATTGCTTTGAGCTCCTTGATGCTTTTAGCTGTGGTCTGTGTGTGTGTGTGTCCAACTGTGTCTATGTATGTGTATGTTTGCATGCCTTCAACTGTGTATACACACATGTGCACGCATGCACGCCTGCATATGTGTGTGTGTGTGTGTGTGTGTTGTGGTATTGTGTAGTCTTTGATGTGCTAGTACAAGTCAGATTTGGCAGATTTTTATTTTTTTTTTCAGAGTTTTAGAAAACAGGAATGTTGAGTCGGGACAATTCAGTCGGGCCCACAAGCAAGTTTGACTCTCATGCTACACACAAACACACTCGCACACACATTACTTAAACGTTCGGGAGCTTATTTCTATGACGTAAAGCCCCACAGATGAGTTTTGCTCCTGTAACCCCAATATTGTTTTTCTTCTCATCTGTCAGTGCGTCTTCTGTATTTTTTCCGGTGTCATCCTTTCGCTGTCTGTCTCTGTGTGTCACCGTGTCACTGCCTCACACACGTCAACACCAAAAGTCAGAGAACGTGTGAACGTGTGAATGTGCGTATGTAGATGTAGGCTACCTGTTGACCTCTTTGCACAAAATGGGTCAACAGGTTTGTCATTGTGTGTCTGATGATCTCATTTTCTCACAGCTTTATAGCAGGATGCACAGCTTTGAGTTCTCACACACACACACACACACACACACACACACACACACACACACACACACACACAAGTTTTTGTATCAGTGTTTCATTCAGTACGTCATGTGGGACAGTAAACTACCTCCTTCACATGCACACACACGCACGCACGCACGCACGCCCACTGCAGATTTTTCTCCTTGTCCCCCAAATCCCAAACAACAATTAATTCAAATTAATTCCAATTAAGACTTATTAATTATGCAGACATAGATTAATAAAGGAGGTGTCACCAGCTGTCAGTGCAATTAATGACTTAATTTGTTGGTTTGTTAATGATCGACTTGTTTAAAGGGCACAGAATCAATCAAAGATCAAAGTGACAGATGTGTGTGTGTCTCTTTCTCCCCGTGGCTTTCTGTGTGCAGTGTTTGCCTGTTTACATGCTTTGTTACTGTTATTTGTAAGTAGCAGGAAATGGAGGCAGCAGTTTTTATTGTGCATTGTCTCCAATATATTGATCACATTTGGGCTGAACACCCAGATATGTTAGCAGTGAGCATCCAAACATTTACAACAAATACAGTTGCAGTGCTTACAGGAGTTAAAGGGCGAGTTAATGAACTACAACAACCATAATGCACTGTATCACACTCATCAGTAAGTGGTGCTCGTGACACATTGTTTCTATGCACAGTAAGAACATTGACTAACGATCAGCTTTTTACTCATATTTGAGGAATTTACCCAAGTAATAAAATTTATTTCCCCCAATAATGACTTTTCTTTGGCGTGTCTCGTTCCCAGACTCGTGCCAAACTCATGATGAATGACTTGGTCCACATATATGCACGCATGCCTCTTCTGAATCCTGGGCTAAGTCCATTGGGCGCTTAAGTCGCAAAGCTAGCACAAGTACTGCTAACTGGAGCTCATTCCCAGGTTTGCAGCCCTTAAACCTTGTCAGATCTGACAGCCATGTACGGGCCAGTCCTGCCTCATATTTGGAGCAACAGTCAACTAAGTGGGCCGACTGCCCCGACACTCAGCACAGTCAGCCCAACTTGGCTTCTGATTAGCTCTGTGATTGATAATCAGACAGTGTAATGTTGCAGTAGCTTGTTGCCAGCGTTAGCCTCCAGCTTAGAATATGTCTCATTGTTATTATAGCATGGCCTGATTAAGGTACTTTGCTTGCTGGATGAAATGTCAACACTAAAGCAGGCAGTGGTGTGCATACCACACAGTTCATTTCCAGACACACATAGTGAAAAGGACTGAAAGGTAATTGTAAAGAAGAAGAAAAAAGTCGTCATACATACATTTAATTTAAAAACCAAACATTAACTCAATGTTTTATTTGTAAAGTGAAGTTGCCTTGTGGGAAATGCTCAATCAGCCTTTCAGCCTGTACCTCTGACCCTGCTATCACAGCAGCAGGAAGTTAAAAAAAAAAGTTTTTATTGAGAGTTTTCACTTAAACACCTGAAATTCACGCTCTCCTCCTCATCTGTTAATGCACTTCAGGGACGACTTCACGCAGCCAAATCTGACCGACGTTTCTTGGCTGCGTTGTTGGTTCATTTTTCACTGCTTGTTTCAAGGCTGCTTATTTATTTATTTATTATTATTTAGTCCAGCTTTCCTGGGGTGGGAAAAAATCCATTAATCAGATTAAGACCAGTAACCAGGCAAAGCAGGGCCAATGGACCAACCTAGTTTTCAGTGCTTCCACCAATTCGTCTTCCTCTCTGTCTGTGCCTGCGTTTGTGGCAGAGCTGGGGCTGAAATCCATTAATCAGATTAGGTTAGAAACTGACCACATAGCTAGAGGGGGGACCAGACCCCAACTAGTGGTTCAGTATTTCAGTGTTATTATACCCCAGAATTACACTCCAGGCTTGTTCATTCTGTGTGTGCATGTGTGTGCGTTTGAGGCGTGTTGTATAGACGTCTATAGATCAGTCTGAGCATATGTGTGTGTGGGTCTCTGATGCTGTTCAGAACTGACTAGGTGTTGTACCACGTTAGCACTCAAGCACGCACACACACACTTGCTTGAGTCTTGTAAATTTGTTAATTGCAAACACACACTCTGCTTAATGCTTCTCAAAAGCTTCCCCCCTTTATCTCTGTCTGTGTGCTTCCCAAGCCATCAGACCTGTGTGTGTGTGTGTGTCACTGCGTGTGTGTCACTGCCTGGTCCTGCAGTAACCCGTGCTGCACCGATTCCACTGCAAATTTACCCTTTAATGAGGTTTGCTTGTGTTTGAGGCTACCTGTTTGTGTTTGTGTGCATGCAGCTGGCGTGTGTGCCTTTTGTCAGGGTGTGCGCAGATGTGGGTGTGTGCTTTTTGTTCAGTTTTGGCTACAACATTGTGTTGTAGCCAAGTGAACAAGTGTTAACAAGCTCTGTGCAGACTCTATTTATTTAATCCATATGCTGGTGAACTATACAGCTGTGTGCTGCTCCTGGTATGTCTGGAAGGAAAAATCACTGTGCAGTCGCAGCCTTGTCTGAGGTACAGAAATGATTGCCAAGTCAGCTCTAATTTGACTGCTTATATTAATGAAAACTCCACCTTTTTTTTGCTTAAAGGAGCACTTTGCTGGTAACATTTTTTACTATGTATTAGTCATCGGGGTGACATGCCTTTACCGGCACTGCCGGCAGATGTTCTCTTTATCAGTGTGTAAACTTTTACTGTTCACTTGTATATTGTGATGTCATAGGAGGAGTTTGGCAGAGATCTGGCAACTTTCAGTCGCAGAGTGGATTTTATGGATTGCTTCACATTTTATAACATGTCAGTATCTATGCAGATTTGTGTGAGCCACAGTCCACTGCTGAGGAAATGCAACAAAAGCAGACAGAGGCTCAGGCTGCTGCCGATAGTGGTGCTGCCAGTACGGCAGCACCAGCCCCGCTACCCAAGACGATAAAGACAGAGCTGCTGGGAGCTGACAGGCTGGTGGCTAGCGGTGGCGCTGCAGCTAGCAGCCAGCGCAGCCAGCTAAAGCAGCCAGGCTGCCTGGCAGCAGCATAACAACTTGCCAGAACAATAAAAGCAGAGTAGCTGGGGGCTGACAGATAGTTCCAACTGGTAGTTTTTTCAAGTCCAGGTGCCCATCAAAGCCAAATACAAGCGAGTCAGTCACCATGACGCAGTGAGTTTCACAGCGGACTGCTGTGCTTGTTTGACTGTGTTGCCAATGCCGGTGCAGAGGGAGCGCTGGTCTGTGGATCAGTGTGGGCACAAAATTGTCCTCAAAGATAAACAGGAAGAAATGAGCATCACCAGCAAGAACAAGAGAGATGTTGACTGAGTATTTCTGTAAACATATACTGCGTTTGTACGTCTCGGCAGTGCATTATTTGTCGCTGCATAATTGCGAGTGCTGGATGTTCCTTCACAATGCAGGAATGATCTCAGCACTGCCGGGCAGAACTGGGTGGAGAAAATGTGATGTTATGCTGATTAGTCACTTTGTTTAAATATTAAAGCTTCTCTCAACAGACAGCTGAACTTGTCATAGGTGATCCAGCCTGTCTTACCATTGATTACTGTGGCAACAACAATAGCAGCTAATGGGATCAGGCAGAGGTACATCAGATAATGGATGAATAGAGTAGCAGTAGTATTGGAAGTATGTATACTGGATATGTTTAATCATATATGTAGTTTCTTCTCTCCTCTTATGAGAGGAAGTTTTGCTCTCTGTGAGATGACTCTGAGTTCTTCTCTTTCTCTGCATCATGTCTTACATAAGTCTGTTTTTTTGGTCTTAACGAATCTGTGTTGAGCCGACCTGGAAAATCGGACGTTTTTGACTCCAGCTGCTTCGAGTCCCTCGGATACGTTCAACTGCAATAACAAACACTGTTGAATGTGACTCCTGAATCCTCTTAGAGCCAGCTGTCAGTAATAGAACGTGAAATGTTCTATATCGTTAAGTAGATTGGAGGACCTGCTGTGTCTTTGATTACAAGAGGAAAAAGGGACAATGAGACGCTGGCAGAGAAATTGATTTAAATACTTTCACAGAAAATAAAGCTGTGACTGAAAGATTGCATGAGAAAAATATTACTTTAAACATTGTCGCTGTTAATTACTTCCAAAGTGCTGGCAGCGCACCATATTGATAGAAACGCTTAAAAAGACAGCGCTGGATTGATTTGAGAGGACGAGACAGGGAGAGGGATACAAGACTGAATGTTCAAACATGAGATTAACGTTATGATGATCTCAAGGCTGACTTAATAAGGCGGTGTCTGTGCTTTGTTTAGTTAAGATCTGCTCAAGTTTGGCACATGATTCTGCTACAGAAATGCCATCGGTGCAGTCGCTGTGGAGTGACATTTAACTTAACATGCTGCTTTCATGTCACTTTTTAATAAAGTTGTTTCTTGTCTCAAAGCTTAGATTTTTTTGTACAAGACTTCCAGTCAACTTTGCCAGTTGTTCATCTTGCTGATAGGATAGAAGTTTGTATCTTCCATGATGCTTTCTCAGTCCCTGTGAGCTGTATATAATGCTATATACTGATAGTTTTTACTGTGTAAACTATCATTCCAGGCTTGCGGCAATAGTTGATGTTCCTGGTGTAACACAGTGTTCTGGGAAACACGGATTATGTTTCATGAAAATTTCCTCATCGTGACTTACCTACATCATACTTTTGGCCAGCCTATAGCCAATCACTGCAAATCCCTGATCGAGGGAATGTTTTCCACCTACGGGTTGTTCACCTAGTTAGAAATAATTTCAGCACAGCAGTCATGTGTTGATAGACATACCCTTCAACTTTTTAGCAGTTAGTATGGACATCACCAGCACCGAATGGCAAATAAGTCAAATACTAGCTGTTATATTATCCCGTATACCTGCTCAGTCCCTGCTCTGTGGTGCTGAAGACTTCCAGCCTTTTGCAGACATGTGCCCCAGCTGCTTAACAGAGTAGATTTACAACCACCTCTGTTGGAATATTAAGTTGAATACCTACTTTTAGAATGGGGAAAATAACTAGCCTCTTTAATGGATAAGTGCCCTAGAATGCTTAATGCTGAGCCTCTGCGTGTGTGTGTGTCTTTGAATGTGTGTGTGTGTGTGTGTGTGTGTGTGTGTGTGTGTGTGTGGGGTAATCTCCACGGCAGGTTCCTTGCCATTAGTGCACTACTGAACAAGGCAGCAATTCATTCTGCAGGTTTAACTGTCCGGTGCACGTGTGCGTGCGTGCGTGCGTGTGTGTGTGTGTGTGTGTGTGAGAGAGAGAGAGAGAAAATCTGTGGATGTGATATGTGTGTGACTGTGTGGCAGGTTTCTAAGTGCAGAGTGTGTGTTGTTTTTAGAGAATTGTTTCCGTGCGCCTGTCTGCACCATATGGCCCAATGTGGAAAAAGGCCCCTTTAGGGGTCTGTGTGTATGAGAATGTGTGTGTGTGTGTGTGTGTGTGTGAGAGAGAGAGTGAGAGAATATGTGTGTATTTGTGTGTATGAGTGTGTGTACAGCGGTCTGGTCTGCCCAGGGTGAAGCTGTAAAAACAAAAAGTAGAAAAAAAGAGACTACATAGGAGCAGTGATGTCAAATACTACACCATTCTCTCTCTCTTGCACACACACACACACACACACACACGCACACACACACACACACACACACACAGTCACTCTGCTTTTTATTTATTTCATTTCCCTTCTCTGGTTTTGATAATAGTGTTTTTTCTCCCCCTCGTCCTGCTTTGTTTTCTTTCTCTTGTGTGTCATTCATGTATTAGCTCTGATTATTGAGTCTAATGTGTTGTTTTACTCCAGTGATCACTTTCTGTTCTTACTTCCATAATTACTTTCTTTTCAGCAATTGTTCTTCTCGTCACTCTCTTGTCATTTGAATCTGTTTTTTTTTTTTGTTCTCAAATTGGTGAAAATAATCGCTTTAATTTTTCTCCCAGTAATCACTTTCTTTTCTCTTTTTGTTTTTCATTTGTCTGTTTTGTTTTTAGCTTGTCGTTTATTTTGTCTAATTGGCGTAAACCTCGGGGCTGTGGTAATGACTTTTGAGGTTAACGAGCTTCTGCTAACAATCACTCACTCACACACACACACATGCACAAGCACACACTTGTGCAAGCAAGCACAAACTGACACACACTCTCATGTAAGCATGTATATGCATAGCGTACACAGATGTAAGCAAACACATTCATGCAAGTACACACACTCAAAGGCATATACACAGACGTGCACATGCACAGACTGGCAGACCTCTCAAAATCTGCTAGCGTTGACATTATGGCAAGAAACCAGTCACATTTGATTCATAAATCTGGCTTACAGCTTCACTTTGAGTGCTGGATCTTAAGTTAAAGACGCATCTGGAGGAAAAAAAACTGCCAGTGAGACTAAAGTGTGACATTATAATAAATCATGTGCGTCTTCTGTAATATGTAGAGAAATGTTTGGATCACTCCACAGGTTAACAGGCTCATTGGTAACAGGTGAGAGTGTCATGATTGGGTATGAAAGGGGCATCCTGGAAAGG
The DNA here is from genome assembly GCA_037975065.1 of Chaetodon trifasciatus. Lineage (NCBI taxonomy): Eukaryota > Metazoa > Chordata > Actinopteri > Chaetodontiformes > Chaetodontidae > Chaetodon > Chaetodon trifasciatus. Next base: position 7,111,464 of record JBBMOE010000015.1, on the reverse strand, counting down.
CTCAGTTGTTCTTTGTGAACACATAATTGGGTGAAGGATGTTTCTACATGAGCTCAGGAACACTTTGAAAAACATAGTTCGCTTGCAAATGATTGACAGTGTCCTGGGTTGTACAATCAAAGTGCAATGTACAAACAAGTGCAGCGCTGAATGCCTGCCAGGACAGATTGTCCAGAAGTGTCAAGGGTATTGTCGTATTCAGAGCCACCCACCACGACAAACACAATTACTCCAAAGCTGAAATAATTAAAAGTTGCGGTTATAACATAAATCTATAAGACTGTCAAATGATCTATGAGACATCTGTCTTTCTGTGTTGAGGACAATTGTGGTTATCAATAAAAGAACATTTTGAAATGGGAGTTCGTATTCGGGAAAGCACGTCTGGAACCAGCAGCTCCTCCCTCTTTACAACAATCGCTTTGTTTCTCTAAAAATAAATGAAGCAGTCTGAGATGTTGTGTTGCAAAATCTGACCGTTTTCAAAGTGTGTATGACACAGACTGAAACAGGGGACAGCATTTCCTGTGTTTAAAAGGACAGCAGTGTGACTGCATGGGTGTGTGACCAGAGAACCAGCAGCAGATGGAAATATTGTTTCTCGCTTGAAATACTCTCAAAAACCAAACCTGCCAGCTTCTGCGTGTTATCATTAAAAGTTATGCCTGTCAGCCTGAATCCCTGCAGTGACGGAGCTACACAGGTGTGTGAGACATCCAGCTGGTCAGTCTTTTCAAAACCCTTACATTCAGCAGCAGATTAAGGATTTTGGATGCATAGCTTTGAGATGCTAAATTCCACTAAGCCTTATTGATGGCAGGAGTCTGACTTGAGTCTTGACTGCAGTATCCTGCTAGTTCTCCTGGTGTGAACTCTGCTTTAATCTCTCCCCGTCTCTCTCTTGCTCTCTCTGGTATCTTGATATGGTCTGTGTTCTGCTGTGACTTCTAAACATTTACATTTCTGCTTTCAAGTGCTGTTTATATATGGCCCTTATCTGCTATCTAACACACACACGCACATTAAGACAGGGACAGACGGTGAATCAAACCTTTAGTCGTCCTGACAGCAACTCTGTTGCTATGTCCATAATAGGACAGGAGGAGAGAGAAAGAGGAAGGCAGTAAGAGAAAAGAGTGCCACATAGACAGAAGGAGGGGGAGGCAGATAATTTGCCACCGGAGTGTTTTTTGGTGAGGTGAGGCGTGGAACTTCAGTGACTTTAGCTCACAGGCTTTTTGTGATACTCCACTGATCCCCTGTTGTGGGATTTCTCTTTCCATATCCCCCCTTAAATTGCAGGCTCCGCTACAGAACAGCACCCCTGGGACCGGTAGGGATTCTGTGTCTTGCTCAAGGACACTTTGGGAGGTTGGAGTCTAACAGTCACAGGGGAGACAACTTGGCCTTGTGGTTGAAGGATGCTTTAGTCTTTCGGCCACCCTGCCCTGCTACCCTTGGCTTGTGTGCTTGAATGCTGCCCTATCTGGATAAACTCTTGACAAATTTCCAGTGTGGAAAAAACACCTCCGGGACTGATGTCTCCTCCCTCGTCTTCACTCTGTATGGCAGGACAGAAAAAGGTGCCAGGGCTGTACACTGTGCATGCAGAGAGGCTTGTATCGGTGGTCCCCAGACTTTCCCAAACCCCCTAAAAGAAATTTAATTGGCCACAATTCTGATAATCAATTAATCATTCAAATCATTTTAAGCAAAAAATTCCATGAAAAAAATGAGCTTCTCAGTTGTGAGCACTTTCTTCATGTTCCTGTTTTACATCATTGTAAACTGAGCACATTTGGATTTTGGACTTTATGAAGACATTAGCATGCTAACATACTCTCAAAGACAATGCTATCTTAATGCTAACATGCTGATGTTAAGTGAATGTAATGCTAATACAATGTTCACCATCTTAATTTAGCATGTTAGCATGCTAACATTTGCTTTTTAGCAATAAGCAGTACAAGTACAACTGAAGCTGATTGAAGTGGTTGCAGTTCATCCTAAGGGGGGCATGAATGTCTATAGCAGACTTCCTGGCAATCCTTCCAACAATTGTTGAGACATTTCACTCAAAACCACAACCTCACGGTGGTGCTATAAGACAAGTCAGAGAATCATCAAGTCATTGGCATTCATCCTCTGGGGGCCATGAATGTCTGTTTGAATTTTCATGGCAGCCCATCCAATAGTTGTTGAGATATTTCAGTCTGAACCAAAGCGGGCTGATGTTTCCATCCCTAGAGCCATGCTGCTGAAAGCTAAACCCAGGTTTTGTGTTGGAAAAGCATGTTTTTTTTCTGCTTTCCTCTGCTGCTAATCGTCTCACAATCCCCAAGTTGGAAACCACAGTTTTAAAAGACCAGAACTGCACCAGCTTCAGGTATCAGCTTCCATCAGGACATGGAGTTAGGACACTGAGCCTGGACCGGCTCCAGAAGCGCTCCTCACAGCTGATCCTGACCTCCGACCTTCCTTTTATTCTGCAGCGAGAGAAAAGACAGCACTGTTACAGAGATGAGACAGGACTACTTTTCATTTGATCACCCAGTGACACATTGTCAGATGGCTAGAAATCGACAATGTATTTGTTGTTAACCCAATTTGACAGCGCTCATCCGTTTTCTTTTATTGAGGATAGTTGAATTTATTGCTTCAGGGAGATGTGCCATGAGTGGCAGGATGATGGAGAAAGGTAGGGCCGCAGAGGAGAGGGATTGATAGAAAGTCTTGTTACAGTGAAACTATGGTGCGAGAGAGAGAGCACAGAGGGGTAATGCACTGAAAGAGAGAGAGACAGAGAGTGGGAGGAAATGACACATAGGTGGAAAGAATCTCATCCCTGCTCCTGTCTAATGCCGGCTTTCTCTTTCTCCATCTCTGACACATTTGCACACTTTAATGCGCACACACACACCATAATTGAACAGTAATTGAACACTTCTTATCTACTTATCCGTCCAAAGAGGTTCAAAGTAAAGATTCACAGATCGTGTGTGTGTGTGTGTGCCTTTGCGTGCGTGTTTGTGTGCGTGCACGTGTGCATTCGCCGTCTGATTCTTATCACACTGTTTGACTCAGAGCTGCTTTTAAGGCAATGAATTCACGTCCCGTCCTCTTTCTGTCTCCCCGTCTCTTCCCTTTCGTGCTGTCTTTCTAAATCTCCCCCAGTCTCTCCTTGTGTGTTAATCTCTCCCCCCCCCCACATCTTTCTCTAAAGTCAGAGAACATTTATTGTCAATTTTCCTTGCCAAACACAAAGACAGCAGCTGCAACTACGAAATGTGACTAATAGGTGTTCAGTTTCCTGTGTGACATGAAATAAAATAGTGTGAAATCTAAATCATCCTCTGGACTAAATATCTTTCTTTTTAACTCCCTAACTTCAGTTAATTAACTCACTCTCTCCATTTATCTATCTCTGCCTCCATCTTTCCCACAGTTACATGCTCTTTGTGTTCTTTGTGGAGATAATGCCGTTGTCAATTTGTATCAAGAAGCATGCAGAGCTGCAGGTTTGACAGGTTTAAAGATAACAGATAACTTTGCCAACAAGGAGAGGAGTTTGTGTTCTCCCCTGTCTCTTTGTCAGTTGACGTTATGGAGTCTGTCAAGCTTTGCACAGATTTGGTGGACATTTTGGGGACAGATAGGCTCCTCTCCACCTCAGGATCAGTTGGTTAGACTTAAGAAACCTTCAGGTCAGCTGCCAAACGGCCTTGATGTTTTCTATGTAAATCAACACCAGGAGATAAATGATCCGAACTGTCATGCGTCTTTCAGTTTTTGTGCTGTTGCCAGAATTGTGGTTTGCTGAAGTGGTGCGAGTACAAATATTAAGTAGACGCAACAGGTAGTGATTGACGGCAAGGGAGATAGCCAAAAGGCAGATAGAGGGGATAACAGTCGGTTACACCTCTGGCTAATTTCCCCATTGATGCCCATGTATAGTGTTTGACATTTTACAATACACAATCTGTGGTTTGGCCTCAGGGCTGTGAAACATTTTCTAACATGCAGAAGACACTTTCAGCTGTCAATTTCAGTAAAAGTTGAACATAGAAAAATGGAGGAAAGTCTCAGCAGCACACAGAGCTGTGTTGTTTTTTTTTGTCATTCATCAGCGGTGTAGATCAGAGAGAGATTAGAGAGACGAATAAAAAGAGATGAAAAGAGGGGAAAGACAGAGGGAGGGGCTGGGTATAAAATAAGAGATGAAAGGATTTAGGGTGTAGTAACAGCTAGATAGGTTTAAGCACTAAACCCTATGTGTTTGTGCGCGTCCATGCTTGTATTTGTGCGTATGCATGTGGATTTTGATGGGTGTACCAGCAGTTAGATGGGTGTGAGAACTAAAGATTACATACCTTTGCTCTTATTACTGATCCACACCTGAATCTCTTGCAAATCTTTGACCTACTTAAGTTGTCCCGATCTCGTTGAGGTCGCATGACTTATCGTCAGCATGCGCTTAAAAGAGCCTGATAAGTTCTGACAGAACAGGCAAGATAGGGTGTGTTAAGCTTTGTCATTATTTTAGGCCTGGTGAGCTGATAGCTAACACTCATTGGATCGCACACCCTCAGACAAAAAGGCCTCCCCAGGTGAGATCAAGAGTTGTGCCAATATCTTTGGAAATAAGCCAAAAAAATTGCCCAATCCTCTGAGTGATAGAATCAGTCTTTTTCCAGATTTATCTTGCAGCAGACAGACACGTTATGTCGCTATCTTTTATATTCACAGTCCTGTTTACTTCATTTGACAGGTGAAATAAATAAGCAGGACCATTGAAAGGCGCAGACACATAAAGGGCTGGTATGACCTCGCATAAAGGACGAGCTCGATGACGATCATACAGCAGATCATCAGCTGCTTTTAGGCACTCTGCGCGATCAGTACAGGGGAATGCTTTAGCTACATGCATCCACTCACACAGCTGTGTTCCTCTAATGAGATCTGTATCTACACACGCTACCGGTAATCCTACATGATGAACTGTGCATGTTGCTTGTATTAGACAAGTCAGGTGTAATGCTGTGTCTGCCCTCAGGACAGAATATGGTAAAAACAGCCTAACTGATGTCAAAGTGAATTTCCACAGCAGGTGTTTACAGGGGGCTCTGTTTACATGCCGCTGCTTGCTCTTTTTCTCTTATTATCCAAAGTGCATTTCAGAGGGGGCGCCGGCACCTGCTCCGCGACGCGCCATTAAAGACTGATAACATTCTGTCGATATTTCAGTCAGAGGACCCTTGTCAAGACCCGTAAAATCATCCAGAGCACCCTGAGACAGATAATCACAGCTGATCGATTTCAGTTTTTCACGTTGAGAATGCAGAATTGGATCAGATGTGGTCGATGTACATTACGCTCTCCTCCTTGGTGTGCATACGCAGCTGTGCAGGTAGATCTATGGGCAGCTGTAGCCTTGTGATTTCAGCAGATTGGTAGCTTTATGTCAGGAAACAGTTCAAATGCAATATGCATGAAACAAAATACATAATCAGGTGCCTGATGTTAAAAGATGAAGGTACTTTAATCTGAAGTGACCTGCTAATATTGACTGCAATGGGAATGTTATCTGCCCTTTAAAGCCAAAGAGCTTCTTGTTGCAATGGACTGTTTATTATTTATTGGATATTTTTTTTTTGTGAAATCAAAAACCTTGTCTGGACCTTATAAAAAATACAGAGTAGGATTCTGCTCTTTGCCGCTGTATCTCTGTAGCTTTATGGATTTATTCGAAACAGCAAGTCTTCATCATGCACTTTGCTAGCAACAACTCAAAATAAAATAAGAAAGTGCTATGATAAGTGAGGTGGAGTGACTTTGGGTGTGAAACAAGACAATAGCATTGTGCCTGTTGACCTTTGCATGTGTGGTTACATGTATACTTGCAGCTTGTTTATACACTTAAAAAAATGTATTTATTCCTAAAAACCTTATTGCCACAAACCTGAAGTGTTCAACTGTGCATGTGTGTGCGCACGTGTGTGTGTTTGTGTGTGTGTCTGTGTGTGCTAAGGAGCTTTTATCTCAAACACTGATGTCGCAACAACCTGCAACTTCCCCTCGCACAGGAAAGCTCTGTGTGTTTGTCTGTGCGTGTGTGTGTTTAAGGAGAGTAAAGATGAAAACGAGTGAGGAAAGCAGTGTGTGGCTTTAATGCAGGAGAGATGGATGTGAGCTCACACGCCCTCCCCCCTTTTATTTTTTTCAGGCAAACCTTCTCCATCACTGTACTGTCGGGCGACAAGGCGGCAGCTTTAATTAGGAAAAGAACTTTTATCGCCTCTAAGAGAAAGAGAAGCAGCTTTTTCCTTTGAGTTTCTTGAGGTATCCCCCTTGTGAAAAATGTGACACCTGCTCTTGTAGAAAGAATGATAGCCTGAAGTTAAAACAGAAACTTGACACTTCAATAAAGAATTTTAGGCTTTATTTCAGACTATGCCTGACATTTTTAACCCCGCTCGTACAGTCTGTGTCTTCTCCAGCTCATAGAAATTCAAAGGGAACGCTTGAAGTATTGCCTTTTTCGCGATAAAAAGCTATAAGATGGATACATGCTGAAGCTCCTCAGTGTCTCTGATGATCATCATCATCCCGTTGCTGGGATTATCGTTTTAGCCGTAATTGTGCAGCCCTGTTGTTACCATAAAACAGTTCCCATTTTGTCATTGCTGTAACTTCTCCGGTTAATTTTCCAAAATGATTACTGTTCAGTCTTGTTGAAAAGGTTCTCCATAGTTTTGATGCAGAATGGGTTCTGTAGTAATTCTCTTAGAGCTGGTTGTCTACCTCTGTAGTCCCTCTGGGCCGGCCAAAAGTCTCATAACCATCCGCTCTCTGTCTGTCTGTGTGTGTCTGTATCTGTGTGTGTGTGTGTGTATCTGTCAGTTGTTATGCAGGATAGAGGAAATGAAAGCTCAGACTGAGCCCCAAGGCTTTTCTAAACTGTCTCAGTGTCCTTCACATGCATGTGTTTGTGTGTTGCTGTGTGCGTCTGGGCCTGAGCACATCTGCTCCCATAAATAAGTGTGTGAGAAAACACGAGTTTGTGCTGAAAATGAGGAAAGAATGCACCCGTGTTCTGTCTCTGCCTTTTTCCGCTATGCTAAGTGCCCACGTGCACACACACACACACGCAGACGACACACACACAAACGTATATGCTTATACTGTATGTGCACAGTGTAAGGAAGTGATTGAATCTCAGATTTTATTGTGAAATATTGGGCTGCACTGCCTTCCTCTTTTTGTTCCTTGTGTGTCTTGTGTGTGTTAATGTGTGTATTTTGTGCAGCTTTAGATGCTCTTTTCTAGACCAGACAGTAGCTTTCCTTGTGGACACAGTGTACAATGCATTACATCATGCAGGTGCAAGTATTTATGACTTCAGCATACTGTAATTTAATACATTTTCAAGTAAAATGTTATCATTTAGCTTAACAGTATTTCACTTAAATGGGTTAAAAAACACAAGTTTATTGTTCTGTCTGTTCACATTTCTACGACCCAGTTTGTGTGTGTGAGTGTATAATTTCCTGGTCGTCCCCCAGCAACCCCCGAGCTCTGATCACAGGAAGTTGAGAGGAAGTTGTCAGGTCTCCGTGATATACACACACGCACACACACACACACTTCAACACACACACTTCTGCCTCCTCCCACGCTTTCACACTAGTAGGAGAAATAGTAGTGGCGAGCAAATAAAAGAGCGAAGAGGAGCAGGAGAGAAGGGGGATGTGTGTGTGTGTGGGGGGGGGGGTGTTCAGGTGTGATAGTCTTTCTTTCATGAGGCGCTCTTTCTTCGTCAAGTGTGAAAAGTCTGTTCCTACACTGTCATCTCTCACCCTTTCCTTTCTGCCCCTGTTCTTCTCTGTGAGGCATCTGCCGCTCCTCAACAGACTAATGAGCCACAGACTCCAGAGATGGGAGAGCGACCGGCTGCTGTTCATTATAAATGAGAGCCAGTGTTCATCGGTGCTACAGTGCAGATACAGGACCGCAGTACCCATCAGGCAGCTCTGCAGCCATATGAGAACGGTTTCAACTGCGCGTACCACAAAAAAACTAACAAACAAACTATATGGCGAAATATGAACAACTTCCTCATGGCGGCTATCCCAGAACACAAGGCCGAGGTCTGCATATGTGAGCGCAGCGTAAGAATGAGTGTGTTTAGATACGTTCTGGTAACCTCCTGTCTCAGATGTCGCGTCTTAAGAAATCCTAGCTAGAAGCGTCATCATGGCGTCCATGATGAGAATGTGATATCAACGGCTGTCGGATCACAAGTGCATTTTGATCTGCATGACCACTGGCAGAGACCCGTGCATCCTTGAAGGCCTCTCCAGAGCCGGGCGTAGCACTTCGATCAAATTCAAAATTGCTCGTGGATATATATACATTAACACACGGTCTGTGAAATTTAAAGGGTCTTTGCCATCTTAAACCTATGAAATTCTTCAGTTTGACAAGTTTCTGTAAAAGCGAAATTCCTATCCTAAATGCAGTTAGGAAACATGTTTTAGTCATAGCAAAAATCCTAGATGGCACCCTAAACTGAGATAAGATTTCAGACTTAGGAAGTGTCTGTAATGAGGCCCCTGGTTATTGTCTGCTCTCTGTGGCAGCCGTGTCCTGTCTTGTTAAGGAGACTGGAGGAAGGGATTAACAGAAAGCAGGTTAACAAAGCAGTGTTTCAGGTGGAGAAACCTGATTTTGGGGCCAGGTAGTGCACGTTTAACTTAGTTTCTAATGGCGCTTTATACAGGACGCAGACAAAGACCTGGACAGGGAGGTGATTGCTTTGACAGCAGTGTGGTGCAATCAAAGCAAACATCTTTAAGTCATTAATCCTAAAGAAAAAGTCTAAATAAGTCAGTTTCTATCACTGAACTGCAACTTATTTCTAAAGTCCAACAGTTGGAGATGTGCACACCCACACCACGAGCATGAGATGAAGCTTTTCTCTGCAGCTTTGGGTCAGCGTGCTGCGTTCGTGGTCCTCGGTGTGTGGCCGTTTGACCGTCAGAGTCGCTGTTTGTTAGGCGTGTGCGCCCTCAGTGTGCTAAACTGTGATAGTTCCACAGCAGATCAATATCCTGAGACAGACTCTCTGTTTTCTCTTTGAATGCTAGCACAGAAAGTCAGAAGGCTCAGAAATATCAGGTTACTCTCTGAAACAGTAGTTTCAGGGGATTTAGATGCGTCACACGTTGGGGGGTTTTCGTCAGATTGAGGCTGAACTGCATAAAAAGGGGTAATTGTTGTCAACTCTGAGCAGTTGTGGACTTTGATGTTATTGCGGGTTGCATTTAATATTCATATTTTCTTGGGTTGTGGTTTTGTGTTGTGGTACCAGCATGGACGTCTTCTCTCTCTGTCTCTCTTGTTTCATGCAGTACTTTGTATTTTTTACTCTTTGTTTAAGAAGGCTTTTCAAAACAGACGCCACTTTAATACAATATTTCTAGGATTCCGAGAATGCCCTTCAATTATTTATCAGCCGCAGCTTTTGATGTGGTTGTCTTGTGTGTGTGTGTATGATGTGTTTGTATTGCGTATCTGCGTGTGCTGTCAGTGCGTTTCCTTTGGTATTAAGGACGTGATTCAATACTTTTATCGCAGCGTAAAATGTTTTGTTTTGTTTTTTGAAGAATTGCAACACGTGTCACCTGAAAAACATCTGAGTTTATTGTTGATTCTGTTTGTTTTAATGCAGCAAAGGATTCAAAACTGCTGAGTGTGTGTGTGTGTGTGTGTGTGTGATGTCTGCTGTGTGTATGGTGCTTAGTTGATGTGCAGGAAGAAGCTAAATGGGGATTAATCGAAGCTGGATTATTTTGAAATAATGTCAATGATTAGATGCAAATGGTGGAACTGATCTTTTAATGTGGTCAAATTAAAGTGTTATTCCCAATCATGTTGAATTCAGCGAGATGTTGTTGCTGATCAATCCCTATTAGACAAATTGTGTGAATGTGTGTGTATGTGTGCCCTCTTATTGAAGGATTTAATATATGTTTGTTCCTGTTTGTGTTTAAGTCTCTTAACTCACTGAAATTATTAATCTCTTGTTAAATAAACGTAGAAAAATGTGACTTTGTATGTTGCATGTGTTTTCCATTTGTGTGTGTGTGTGTGTGTGTGTGTGTGTGTGTCTGAGAAAGAGTGATCCTTAGAGGTCTTCCCTCAACCTTTGTCTCCTGGTGGCCAGTTTAACAATAATTAATTACACACACACTCCTCGCAGTCTGTGTGTGTGTGTGTGTGTGTGTGTGTGTGTGTGTGTGCGCGCGTGTGTGTGTGTGTGTGTGTGTGTGTGTGTGTGTGTGTGTTTTCCCTACTCCTGCATGTGTGAAACTGCGCTCCCCCATGACAATTGTGATTTATCCCTAAAATTATAAAGGAGATTTCACACACACACACACACACACACACACACACACACACACACACACATACAAACACACACACGCACACGCATGCACGCAACATACGGTGTAACTGTTGACCACAATTTGCTCACCACAAAAATTGGTTGAGGTGACATCATCAGTGATGGTGAGAGAGAGAGACGGAGCGAGATCCATTTTTAAAGGAGCTTTCTTAGACGTGACCACACACACATGGTATGCTTCACACACACATTCACACACAGGCAGAGTAGGCTCTAAGGACCATAGCAGGGGAGCTGTGTGTGTGTGTGTGTGTGTGTGTGTGTGTGTGTGTGTGTGTGTGTGTGTGTGTGTGTGTGTGTGTGTGTGTGTAAAGTTAAAATCCAGACAGTCATTCCAGAGGCCAGACTATTGAGTCTTATAAACTCTCAGGTCACAGATTATTGAAATAGCAGAAGAGATATATAGTCTGCGCCTGTGTGTGTCTTCAGTTTCACTTTTTCACTAAACCACCCCAAATTGCAGAGAAGACCCAGAAATCCAGACACACACACACACACTAACGCACACCTGCATGTGTATGTGTTTATGTGCATAAATGGCTGCGATTTAATGAAATAACATAAGTGTGTGTGAGTGTGAAAGATTTGGATGCAGTGTGTGTGCCTGTATTTGAACGAGCAGCCTGGATCCGTGCATGTGTGTGCGTGTGTTGTAATGCTGATTTATTTCTGCATCATTTATAGCCCCATTGGGAACTGAACCAGCAACCTCTTGGCAGCTCTTTCGCTGTAATAGTCTAACATGCACACAGACGGTCTATTGTGTAGACTAATCTAAGAAAATGTACCTTGTTTTAACCTGCTAACCTCCACCAATTTGGCTAGGAATGCTTGGACAGCATAATACGTTCAGATGTGTTCCTGCAGAGAGTAACCTGCTTTCATACTCCCCTGACCCACCTGTGGGTCTCGACACACACTTCAAAATAAAGTTTCAGAGCCACATTTGCCTTTCCTCATGAGAACAGCTAGTTTGTGTCATGCTCAGTAAGTCACAGCTGGAAAAGTGACTTTCTGTCACTCTGTGTCTTTTGTGTGTGAAGCAGAATTTCAGTTTTAACTTGTGGACCAGTCAGAGAATCTCCCTTCGGTGGAGCGAGAGGCTCTTCGTCCTCTCAGTAGTTTCTGAGGTGCTCTTGAGCAGCAGTTTAAAATCACTCAGTAGCTAGAAGAGCATGGTTATACTGGAAAGCTCCCAGTGATGTGTTCATGTCTGTGTGTAACTGGTGTTAACCAGTGTCTGCCTTTAACTCCCCACAGGGGTAAACAGCCCCCCTACAGAGTGAGCTTATTACACACACACTTACCCACACACACACACACAGTGCAGTGCTTCCCAGACCCTGTGTGGTGCAGAAATCCAACATAGTTATTCAAGGTCAGACTCCTCTAATAGACTTTTAATAAAGTTTGTGTGGTGGGGGGGCTGGCTGGGATTGTGTAAGTGTGTTTCTGTGAATGCAGGGTGGATGCAGTCATCTTCAGGCGCTCTGTTTGGTTTTTGTTCGAGTAGTGTGTCTCCCACTGTTCTGAATCTGTCTGTGCGCAATGTTGTTTCCTGTTTAACAAATGAAAACATTAATATCTCAGAAATAGTAAGTGAAACAGCCCTGATTTTTATTAAAGTTATAGTGATCTGCAGACGTGCACAGCTCATTTGAGTCGCTGGATTCAGCTAACTGGCTGTTCTGTCTTCTCTCCATCTTTACAGTGTGTGTCTGAATTAATATCTCTTAACACCCTGCAAAGAGGCAGCCATATGCATTAAAGCTGGGATTTAAATAAACCACAACAAATATAAAAAATATTCATTTAACTTTGTTGGCTTTTATGAGAATCCATAAGCTTGATTATGTGTTATTTGTTCTGAACATACAGTTTTAATTAAATATTGTTGGACTTACCTAAAGTTAAAGATACTAACAAATGGAGTGTTTGAAGGCATGGTCTGATGTGCTTTTATTTTACACCACTTCAGACGACATTACATTGACTTACATTCACTTCCTGGAGATTTACCCTAACCATAACCACTGCTTTCATAATCCTAACCTTAACCAAAGCCTTCACCCTAAAACTGAGCGATTTGCATTGCTGGGACTTGAGTTTTGTCCCTAGAAGAAAGGCCAGTCCCTACAACGTGAGTCCAAACACCAGAGCGAGCAGCCACATCAGTGACACAGTCTGAACTTGTTCCAGTTTGTCTATTTTTCGATCATTTCGTCACTATATTTGATGAACCGATACCTCTCTGCCAGTCACATGTAGTAATTGAACAAACACGCAGAGGTTCGTGTAAGGATAACCCAAAGTAAGGAGAGCAGAGAAATGGAGATTAAGCAAGAGACAACAACAGAGAGGATGGAGGGAGATGTAAAAGGGTGGGTGGGAACAAAAGTTTAATTGCAAGATCTAGATGAAAGAAGGACAGATAGGGACAGGAGCAGACGGAGGGAGGTGTGTTCACATCATCAGTCTGTGTGTGTTGATGAGGAAGAGACGAATGCAGAGAGCAGGAAGCAGAGAGAGGCAGCTCGAAGGAGTGAAGGGGCAGAAGCAGAGTGAGGGACTCCGAACGAGAGAGAGGTATTGAAATGTGAACCTCTGATTAAGTTTGACATTTAAGATGACATATTTTGCATGCTGTTACCCCATTACAAATGAGTCCTTCAGTGTGTGTGTGTGTGTGTGTGTGTGTGTGTGTGTGTGTGTGTGTGTGTGTGTGTGAGAGAGAGAGAGAGAGAAAGATAGATAGAGAGAGAGAGAAAGAGAGAGAGAGAGAGAGTGTGTGTGTGTGTGTGTGTGTGTGTGTGTGTGTGTGTGATTTGCTTGATCCATGGCAGGAATGAATTGGGCCCCTGCTACACAGCAGATGAGGAGTGTGTGTGTGAGTAAGAGTTCTGGCATTGATTAGGGGCCTAGCAGGCGACTGAGAGCTTTTAGTCTTAAAATGGCAGGTGGACTCTGTCTCACAGTGATTTTATGCTGTCCTCCGCTCTCTCCCTCCTTCTGTTTCTCTCCCAACCCCCCTGCCTATCTCCAATTAGACTCCTGCTTCTGCAAAATCAATTGCAAGCTGTTTCTTACCCCCCCAACAGAAAAACTCAGAAATGCTCCCTTCAGCCGTCTCTTATCCCCTCTTTTCTGGAAGAGGCCAAACACACCAGTGCTCCTGTCCAGCACTTGAACTAAGCGCCACATAGCAGCGTGCACTTGTGGCCGATTCCTATTATTATCCCACCACTCTAAATAGGCTCGGTTTCACGGACTGATCTGTTTTGTCTGTGTGGGTACTAAAAACGTTTCACGTGCATGCTTTCATTAATATTTTCCTCAGCTGCTTTCACTCACTGACACGTAACCTAAAGCTACAAGCCGTTTCAGCGTGACTGCCATTTTGTGCATCAGTGGCCTTCCTAGAAGTAATAATCTGTGACATTTTCATCTAAATAAACGACTGCTGAGTGATACAACACAATCAGGAAAGCTTTGACAGCAACAACAGCAGCTGGTGTCTGCCAGGTCCTTCCAGGGAAAAGCCTTTATCGGACAGGAAGTCATGTGTTTCAGGTTCCTGGCAGCCACGTCGATGGTGCTTATTTGGAGTAAAGAAACAATATGGCCAGCAAACCATGGCTGAACATGCACAAAAATGTACATGCAGTGGTTTCTTTAATGGAAAATCCAATGAAATTGACATTGTTGTGCTGCCAAATAGTCGGACACGTTGAGCGCAGAGCATAAACAATTAATTAATCAGTTAGTCAATTGACAGAAAATTCATCTGCAGCGATTTTGATTACCCATTAATCATTACAGCCTTTTCCCAGCAGAAATGTCAACCAGTCGGTGCTTGCAGCTCCTCAAATGTGAGAATTTAATTTTGTTCTTTGTCTTACAGTTTGGTAAACAGAAAAGTCCAATTTAAAGTTATGGACTTCAGGGTTCAGGAAATTGCATTATTATCTCTTTATAGACCAAAAATATATTGATTAATTCATAAAATAATCCAATATTTAAATAATTGGTATTTGCAGCCCTACTACTGATAATAATAATCTAATGATTTGCTCATCCTTTTTGACATATACTCAATTGAAAACAGCACAAAGACAATATATTTAATGTTTGACCTCATTAGCTTCATTGATTTTGGTAAATATGTACTTATTCTGAATTTGATGCAGCAACATGTTTCAAACAAGTTGGGGCAGGAGCAACTAAAGACTGGGAAAGTAGTGGAATGCTCCAAAAACACCTGTTTGGAACATTCCACAGGTAAACAGGCTCATTGGTAACAGGTGATAGTGTCATGGTTGGGTATGAGGATGGAGGGAGGTTCACCACTTTGTGAACACATGACTGTATGAAGGATGTGACTACATGAGCTCAGGAACACTCTTTTATTTGTGTCTGACACAGCAAGCTAACTTTCTTGTAATCAGGGTTGTAAGACTAAAATGTGCCTTCCTGCTCACACTTTCAACCTCTTCATTCATATGTTACGAAGCCAGTTTGCTCCCAATTTAATTGAGCTAATTAAAGTATTTTCTGCTTCTCGTGAATCTGTGTAATTTATTCAGTGTGCCGTTTGGCCGGGACAGCTCGCCCCCACACGTCCACACATACTCACTCACTGTCAGTGGCTTTCTTTCTTCAAGTTCCCCATCACCTTTAAAAAAAAAAGGATTTCAGAACAAGACATCTGGGAAAGAATTGTTGTATTATATGAGTCAAAATAAACCAGGAACCTCACTGTGGTTTGCAGAGTTGGTTTAAATCCACCAGCCTTTCTGCTGCACTTTGCTGGGCCCTGAATGACCTGCGATCTGCTGAAGGGTTTAAATAACGGGACGTTATTTTTGTTGTTCCACAGTTACTCTGAAGGATGAGACGAAGCTGTCGGTGAAGCGCCCCCCTCCATGCAGCCCGATAGTGGCTAATAAACACTGCGCTGTTTCTGTTGGCAAAACTTAAAGTGACTCTGGAGATTCGGGGAAGTTTTAAAGTAGATGTTTTAATAGTCATCCACTTTTTGAGGATGCTCATTAGTATGTGGGGCTCATCTGCTCTTTGCCTTTTTTCTCTCCTTCCCTTGCTCCTATATGTCTCTCCATTTCCCCAGACAATCTCTCTTTTTTCTTTTTTAATGAAGAAAATATATTCTCCTTCCTGTCTAAAACCTCTCCTCCCCTCCGAGCCCCTGCCCTCCTTCCATTTACCTCTCTCCCAGACGGTCCCTTACCTTCTTTCTCCCTCCTCTCCTTCATCTCTTAACCATACTCCTCTGTGTACCCCACTCCCCTGTAAATCTATCTGTTTTAAAAACCGAGAAAAGACGCCATGAAACAGAGGAAGAGGGAATGGCAGCACAAGAAAAGAGCGAGGACAGATGATGAGGAGCAGGAAACGCAGGGACAAAGACGGAGAGAATAATGTGAAGAGACAGAATGACGCAGATCAAGAAGCAGAAAGAAAAGCTTGAGAGAGATCTCTCTGTGTAACAAGACCTTGCCTTTAGCATTATTTCTTCATATGTTGCACATTAATCCTTTGTTTATGACAGATGGAGATGCCAACTACAGCTGTCCCACGGGGAGGGGAAGAACAAAGCTATCTGAAGGCAGAAGAAATATGCGACTGAGATTCCCTATCAGACCCGTCATAGTGTGCGTTTAGAGACTCAGCTGGGTGAGATGGCCGAGATGTACGGGTGATCTCTTTTTCCAATTAGCGAGATCTGTGTTCTGTGACGCAAACAGGCTTTCTTTGATTTGTCACGAGTCGTGATAGTTGTTGTGATACGTTCCATTAATCTTAGCAGTCGTCTGGTGTCATGTGACAACCCCGAAAACATTATGTGGTCACGTCGGAGCCTTGACGCAACGTATATGTGACATGAAACGCAAAGACTCTTCTTAGTAGAGGTTTAACATCTGCTGTCATTGGCAGTGTTGGAAAATGACTCTCACATGATTGATAGAATTAATCACCACCAGCATGTAGTTTATCAAGCAGCATCAAACGTTTGCAGGTTACAGTTTCTCACAATTGAGTTTTTACTGTTTTATGGCGATTTCGCTATTTTCAGCTATTTTACTGATAAAGTGATGAATGGATGGAACGACTGATTAATTGATCCTGCAGATAATTGTTTCTTAAAGCCTAAACTCCAGTCGATTGTAGTCGTGCCCAACTGAAAGCAACATGACGCGAAATCAAAACTTCTTAGACTTTTTGGTTAATTGAGTGGATTTTCAGCACAAATGTGATCAAATTCAGTCACTTAACACCAAACTGCATTAAAAAAAAAAACACAATTAAAATTCTCCTCCTCACCTTGTCCAGACATTTAGTACCTAAACATCCCACACCCCTCTCGGTATACCCTTCAACAGATGTCTTGGGCGTGATTATTGGCAATTTCAGATAAAGAGCCTCACTGGCGTTGGGGCTAATTGTAGTTGATGGAAATGATTAACTGACGCATTTATCCTGGCGATGGTATTCAGGCCGCTGTGGTGTATAGGGTCTAATTGTAGCTAGTAGCAGTAGTTGTTATGTGGTATGTTGTGGTGGGCTGTACCTAATTGTAGTTGATAGTAATGGTTCCAGTCTGTGTATACAGCCTGAAGCAGACAAAGGCTGTGCTGCGACACTGACACACACGCACACACACAGATGCATACACCCAGAAACAGAGCCATACGTACAGCCTTTTAACACACACCTCTTCTCCTTGCCCACATCCTGGAGCATGTTAGCAGCACATCAGACGTATGCTAATAAGTATGTGATGCCCGTATAAATAAATAATGGATTGATTGTTGATTTCACGCTTCACCAGAGTCATTCGTGATTTTCTTATTATCGCTCCGATTAACTTTTTAAGCTGCCGCGGAGATCTTACGGGGCGGATGGAAACACAGTTAGGTCAGTCAGAGCTTCTTAGGTCGGGATTTCAGCTTCATTGCTTTACCACAGCGATCTGTAGTTTTCCACTGTGTGTGTGTGTGTGTGTGTGTGTGTGTGTGTGTGTGTGTGTGTGTCTCTGTCTCTGTGTGTGCGTGCGTGTGCATGTGCGTGTGTGCGAATGATGAATTCTAACTGGGTGTGGTGAACATCAGATGAGATTTTCCTTTGCTCCCTGCACTCACTCACTCACTCTCCCTCACACACACACACACACACACACACACACACACATATGCAGACACACACAGTGAGTGCCAGGGCTGGTCTAGGCGTGGGCCCTTGCAGACATAAATTGCTTTATTTTAATAGTTGTATGGTAGAGAAAGAGGGAAAGAAAAAATGTTCAAATGCTAGAAAGGCCATAGAGAGAAAATTGGATTGAACAAAGAAAGCAGCCCTCTTTCACTCGTTTCTCTCCTCTTTTTCTGTGTTTATGTGTGTGTTTTATTTTCTCTTTTCTTCCTAATCCACCAGATTACATTACAGGCTTGTTAAAATATGGTCCTTTTCAATATGTTTATGTGTATCTGCATGTGTTTGTTTATGTTCGTCTATCTGTTTTCAACTCAATTCCCTTTCTTTAGAAGCGTGTGTGTGTTGACTCGCTCATGCTTTAACTGTTTGCTATCAGTAAATAACAACGAGCGTTTATCTCGCACACTAACACAGAGTTAGTCACAGGGTCGCACGCATGCTGCATCGCTTGCGCACACACATCATCAAACGCGCATTACTCACACACACAAACACACATTCAGTGTCTCTCCCCCCTCATATTGCATTGATCTAAAAGCGATCAGTTTTTGGCGTCTATCAGGCGTCTGTTCACTGTGTTTATTACCAAATACACACACACACACGCACACACACACGCATACAAACACAGTGTATGGGTCAATGGGTTGACTGTGTTTACGACCGAATATGAACTGAACGACCACAAATAAACACACGCTCGGGAAACGCACACACACACACACACACACACACACACACACACACACACACACACAGTATCTCTGTCTCTCTGTCATGACTGTTGTGAACAGAACGACCACAATTGTTCTCTTTTCAAACAAAAGAAACATTATGGTTTAACATAAAACACATGGTTGGTTATTTGATGGCTTTGTATAGTGATTATAAGGGAGGGAGGGGGAGGGATGGTGGGAGAAGGGGAGTGACAGAGGGAGAGAGAGGGCAGGAACAGAGAGAGAAAATTTTTAATGATGGAATTGCTCAAATTATTTGTGAAAGAGGGCATCGGAGAATAAGAAATGGTCCAAATGCAAGAAAAATGAGACCTTTTCACGTTTGATGGAGGTTTTTTTTACACTAATTGTAAATGAGCGTGGTGGCGAAAGAGGGGGAGGGAGAGAAAGAGGAGGTGGGGGGGTAAAAGCAAAGTGGAGAACAGGAGGTGACACGGACTGAGCAGGAGCAGAAAATGAATGAAAGGCACGCGGAAAGAGATGCGAGAAAGAAAGAGAAATCCAGAGGGCTGGAGGGGATGAATCGCTGTCTGCCGCCTCCCTCATCCATCTTTCTGATATGGGCTGTGTGGTTTGATGTGGTTGTCTGTTGGCCATTCTCGCCGTCTCTCTCTCCTCTCTCTGTCTCCCCCACTTCTCACTGCGCCTCACCCTCCCTCCGCCGCCCCTCCCCTCCCTCGCCCTCCCGGCCTCTCTGATATGGTTTGAGTTTTGATGTGGTCGTGCGTTGAAGATTCTCACGGATGGTTTCTATAACGATAAAAAGATTCACTCCCTGGTTTTTAAGAAAAAAAAAAAAAAAATGCACGTAAGGATGCAACGAGCATCCCGACACGCACGCACACACCCCTGACAAACCTCTCCCAGCTGAGATGTTTCTGATTTGTCGGGGCTGTTTTTCTTTGACGAGGTTTGTGGTTGTGGATCCTCGCAGTGTTCGGCCTTAAAAGAAGTTTGTAAATTGAATCAAAGCAGCTCTGTACACATGCATCATTGTCAGAGTATTCTGTTTGTGTGTGTGCGTGCAATCCACAGTATGTTATAAGAGTCCTACACACACCTTGTCTCTCTGAGTGCCTTGATTTTGAAGGATTATGAAAATGTCGACTGTGTCCTGTTTATGTGCTTAAAACCTTTCATGTCAACGTATCACTCGAGCAATGACACACAGACTTTTCCTGTCTCTGTCTCTTTTCATCTTATCAGCGATGGTGAGGAAGAAGAATCCCCCTATCCGGAGTGTGGGAGGTGAGGAGGAGGAGGAAGAAGAGGGGAGGAGGCCAGCAGGAGAAGAGGAAGAGGAGGGAGAGGAGGAGGGGAGAGTGGGAGCAGAGGCCGAGCGAATCAACCGGCCCTCTGAACCGGAATCCTCCGATCGGATCAGAGGAGATGAGGAGCAGGAAGAGGAAGAGGGAGAAAGCGAGTGCGTATCCTCGTCTGTCTCTCCCTCATCGGTCGGCGATCGCTACAGCAACGAGGAGAGAGGGGGGAGAAGAGGAGGAGGAGGGAGGGCCAAGCAAGGAGGAGCGGCGTTGACTGACAGACCCGAGAGCCAGTCGGAGCCTGAGGATGGGGAGAAGGGGATAGAGGAAGGAGAGAGGAGCGAACGAGACAGGGGGGAGGCAGATCATCTCTCTGCTCCTCTCCTCTCCGCTGCCCACCTCCTCCAAAGACAGGAAGGAGGGGAGGAGTCGACCACTGACACCCCTCCCCTCTCCTCCAGCCCCTCTCCCAAACTCCAGGACTTCAAGTGCAACGTGTGCGGTTACGGTTACTATGGCAACGACCCCGCCGACCTGGTGAAGCACTTTAGGAAGTATCACCTGGGCCTGCACAACCGCACGCGGCAGGACGCCGCCCTGGACACACACATCCTGGCCCTCCACAACATGGCTCCCCAACACACACCTCTAGGTAACTCCAGCTCTGCTCAATGTGTCGAACGTGTGTTGATGCTTAGTGAGCTAAATAAATGGAAAATAACACGAATCTGTGCACAAGATGATGATCAGAAGGATTAGTGCGTGTAAATAAATCTGAACCATAACAGTTCTACAACACCGAGTCCAAAATAAAGTTGGGACGCTGTGTAGAACATAAATTAAACAGAATGTGCTAATTTGCTAATCCTCTCTGACGTATGCTCAATTGAAAACAGCACAGTGACAGTATATGTGTTTTACCTCATCATTTGTATACTTATTCTGAATTTGATGGCAGCAACACGTTTCAACAGAGGCAACAAAAGACTGGGAAAGTAGTGGAATGCTCCAAGAACACCTGTTTGGAACATTCCACAGGTAAACAGGTCAATTGGTAACAGGTGACAGGATCCAAGGAAAAGCTGTGTGTGTCTCAGCAAACCTAAATTACACGAGCATTCAAACTCAGATCTTTTATAAAGCTCTTTTTCATGACAATTTGAAGGCAGATTTTTGATTTTGTATTTATCATAAAGCTTGTTTTTCAGTGTTCTCACTGTGCCCCAGCTTCTTGCAGCAACAACTTGTTGATTGTTGACCTAAAAGTTTTCCTTCTTCCCAGAAGTCAGACATGTCCTTGGATGTTTGTGCCTCTGGCAGCCCGAACCCTGTTTGTTTATCTGCTTCTACAAGTCTGACCCTTCCTTGTATTTCTGCTCCCAGATATACAGGCAGGGCAGGGGCAGAGGAACCAAGCCAAAGAGTTGGGGAAGACGAGACCAGATGTGCACAATCAGCAGCACAGGACAGTTATGATGAATGGCACATATGATGTACAGGTAAGCACTGGCCTCAGTCCTGAATGCAAATTCATAGATTTAATATTCATGATGATGCGTAACAAATTTTGTTCAAGTCTAATAAATGCATCAGTGCATTTAATCACACATACTGCAGGAGGATCACGTTCTCAGATTTGCTGAATTTTAATCCCGACAGCATCACGCTTACAGTAGCTGCAAACAGCGTCTGAGTTCAGTGCCCGTGTCGAACTCTTGATTCAAAAAATAGAATATAAACCCCAAATCCTGCAGCACCCCCCAAAGAATACCTTGGAAACAGACTGGAGCCTTTTCAGATATAGCAAACACATGTTGACTAGATTACCAATGATGTCTTCATGATGTTGATGGAAATGTTGGCAATCATGAAGCACTTGAGCAGTGTTTTTTTTGCACTTGTTTGACTGTGTGTATGATCTTTGCTTACTTTTTTAGCAATCTCAGTGCCCTGCCTCCCAAGTTCCCCTGTACTTTTTTTAATCCGGTAATTTCTTGAAGTTTAAGAGGTCATGCAAATTGTTACAGTTGTTCTACTTTTAGCTCCAGCGTTGAAACTTGAAAATGTTTCAGAAAGTGCATTAGGGATCTACAGATGTAGATGCAGTGCAGTACTGATGCATCTGCTTTCGCATTTGCTTCATGTCTTTGCATCTGCTTGTTGTTAACAAAATAAAGGCATGCACTTCTGTGAAAATTCTGAAAATTGACCCTTTTCTCTGGAGCGTTGTTTTCATTAATTTAAAGTCTAAACTTAGGGAGAAATGTAATAAAATCATCTTCATATTTTTCTTATTTAGGGACTTCAAAATGTAACTAATGAAACAGTAACATCAACTGGATTGAAGTAATATTTCCAACCTTTTATGAATAAAGCAAGCAGCTCAGATGCCTTTGTAGATTTAATCTTACAAATAATCACTTGCATAACAAGGCGTAGGTTGCAGTATTTGCATTGCAACATCAAGCAACCTGACAGCATATCAGAGGAGTTTTAAGCAATCAATCAGTTAGAAACTATGATTCAAAACAGGTGGCACATTGATTCAATTAACAATTCAATATAAGCATTACTCACAAATCTGTAAATCTAGGCCCATAACTGAACTAATTTATTAGGTTGCACAATCTGCAACCGATTTGTGACATAGGGTGTGTGTGATTTTGACAGTGAGGCATTGTGTTGCAAGTTATAAAACTTTATAGACTGACAGATGGAGAGACACAGAAAGCGAGACAAATAGGGCACCTGGCGGACAGGCTGCACATGTGTGTGCATGTATGCTCAAGCACGCACTCACAGATTCACAGGTACACAGTCTGCTTTACAAATCACTTACAGGCAATGCATATGCACACACACATATGCATGCATCATAGTCACTGTGTTTTAAATGATGGGGAATTAATGTATATCCTGGCTAATCCCTCATATTCATCGCTCAATTTGTGACCAGTTTAAAAAGGGCCAGTGTCTGGTGGGAGCTGCTGTGCTGAAAAGTTGCAGTACAAAAACAGGAATGCTGCAAACTTTCATGTGCAATTCCTCCTTCAAGATGAATGTTGTCCCTGCGCTTAAAGATGATTGAATTTTACCTTGTAATTACACATCATCAGAGCACATTAAAAAGCCAGATGTAATTTGCATCTGCAGTCTGGACATCAGCAGATCAGCCAATCAGTTTGAGGATGAAACATGTCTTCAGTGATTTAGTTTTATTTTTCTGATTATTGCACTTTAAATCAGGGGGCACTAATCAGTGAAATCAATGGCCGTAAGCTGGTCAGAATGACCTGGAAAGTCTCGGCTTAACAATGTACATAGTTAATTGTCCCCGTTATCATCAGACACGTTGTTTGAATTCACATGTCAGCTTCTGTATATCTGCTGTGAAACTGGCATTCTTCACCATGCACATACATTATTTATAGCCTCTCATAAACTTATGTAAGTCTGCGATTTTTAAAAGACTACTTATGCTGTGGTTGTTATGAAATGAACTTGCTGAACTGTAAGCGTCAGGCAGACAGACCTCTATCAGGTCACCTTTCCTAAATTAGATGGTCATTAGTGACACATTTTGTGGAAGACGTCAAAATGCCATTGAGCTGCTCTTATCCAGCAGCAAAATTAATCCCAAATCGGAAACCATCGAGTCACTGAAAGAGTTTTTGACCTCATCAGACTTGATATTTCAAGTTTTACTGCAGTATGTTCTGTCCACATCTTGCAGCCTAATTATCAAGCCATTTATTCCTGATTAATTCATGGTTTTTAGTACTTTGAGAGGCTGTCATGCTTCTGAAAAGTCACATTTTTCAACAGTGGATATGCCAATCAGTTGACAGTAAAAACAGAGGAAGTGTGCAAATTAATTGCAAGTTTCATACCCAAAGTATATTTTCAATACTTGCCCAAAGTTGTAGGTATCAAACAAAGTATGATTTCATAAAATAGGCTAAATTGTATTTAATTGTCATTTTCAGCATTGGGACTTTTCCAGGTTTGGTAACAATTGGGTCAGGGATTAGGATTTGAATGTGCGTAAACAGTGGGGTTTTGTCTGAAAGCTTTAAACAAGATGATCTAATAAATGTGTGTGTGTTTGTGTATGTGGGTGCATACGTGTGTGTGTGTGTCGGGGGGGTAATAGTCAAGGAGTTTCATTTCACTTTAACCAGGAGTCTGTAATGGCCGTAAGTCACGTAATGGGCACAGAAACACACATACACACAGTAGTCAAGCACACCACACACACACACACACACACACACACACACCGAGTCAGAAATAGAAAATCCAGTGGGCTTAAGTCGTCATTATGAAGAAAAAGTGAAAGTATATAAAAAAAAGCGAATGAAAGGGGTCTCTATTCTCTCCATCCCTCACTCGCTTTTTCTCTCTCCCGCCCACGTTTGGAAAATTCCATGTTGTCATTTGCTAAGACGAGATGCCCTGTCAACCAATGAGAGTTCAGGAAAAAAAGACTCGTGGAGGAGAGGGATAGGGGAGAGACGGACAGAGCGGGAGAGATGGAAGAGGAAAGGGGAGAAGGGAGTGGAAGAGACAGACAGAGAGAAAGGCATTGAAACCAGTCGTTATAATCGGCTGTTAGGCAGCGTAATGAAACAGCTGTCAGACACATTTAACTTTCTTTTTCTTTCTGCGTTCTCCAGTTGTCTCTCTCATCATCTGTCCTCGTCTCTCTCATCCACGTCCTGCCTTTTTCTTTACTCACTTTCTTACTCTGATTCCCTTTTTTCTCGCGCTTCTCATTTTGCTTTTCATCCATCTCTCACCTCTTTCTTCTTCTCCCTGCCTCTGTTCCTCGACTTACACATTTTCCTCTCAACTTGTTCCACTTGTCCTCTGTTCTCTCTCTCCCCTCTCTCACGTCCCCCCCTTGAGCCTTTCTGTCCATTCTACTTGCTAAAACGACTTGATGTTTGGCTCTTCTCTAATTGCCTGGGCAGGGTCTGCAGGACGTGAGGATTGGATGATTGCTGTCGTGAGATCACAAACAGTAATAGATCTCATTTAGCCTCCTGAATTTATTCTCTTCAGTGGAGCTGAAATGTACCATCTCACATTTTAAATTGCTTTTCTTGCTCATTTTGTAGCACGTATGAATGTTTCGTCTTACCATCTTACTCTGATTTGTTAGTTTGCCCTTTTTCTGCCATTTTTAAGTTTCTGGGTTCAGGCAATAGCTGTTTATGAATATAAATTCCTCTTCATTGTCTTCTCCACCAAGAGAGACAGTGAAATGTTTAATGACCAAGTTTTAAATGCAGCAAAAAGGAAAACATGAATGAATTCATACAGGATTTATTCTAAATTTAAAATGAAACAAAGTCAATACAGTAATTATGGCTGAAATCAAAATTCATTGGCATTTGCAAAATCAAGCTAAACGCTATCTGAGAAACTCATGAAACCATACACCTTTGCTCACTTAAAATGTATCTTACCAACTGCGTTTTGCTCTTGCCAAACCTCCATTAGAAGACTGCCAATAGTCGGCATCAGACCACAGATCCGTAAAAAGACAAATCCGTATTGTGCAGTAGTGAGTCTAATGTCACTGTAAAACTTGCCAGGTTTCCTGTGCACCAGTATATGCAGCAGCGCACTATAATCACCTCCAGTCGAGGGGCTAACCTAATAAAAAACAGACGAGTGTCAGGTTGCTCGCTCAGTAATGCAAAATCTTGGCCTCGTGCACTGGATACTACAGTCGAGCCTGATGGATATGTTATTGGTCAGTTTCTGTAGCCTTTTAATTGTCTACAGTTACTTATGGAAAATAAGGGATTACGTTTGTTGTGAGCTTCGTGCTGAGAGCAGATGAGACATAACTTTCCATGTTTGCAGCAGCACAGCAATGGTGATGGTGAGTGTATTACTTTTTAACTTCAAGGACGAGGTACACGAGGCGCAGTACACCCAAATATGCACATCACACATATGATCCAAGCTAAAGTCCCATAGCTATTTCGGAATGACTAATAACTGTTGGTCGGTCTATCTTTTACATATTATAAATTATTGGTTAGAGGTGGGATTAAGTAGCATTCAGCCACGACCTGAAAATGAGATGAACGTTGAATGTGAAATGTTGGGGAAATGTATCTTAAGGATTCTCCTCCTGAATATGACTTTTAGGATTGTTATAGGGCATAGTAGCCTCTTGCTGGTCGTGTTGAACTTCAAATCCACCTGCGCTCATCTAGTGGTGTTGCAGAGTCACTTTATAAATGATCTCTGGCCGAGGATATGCACCAGATTGCAGAGAACAAATTAACCAGAAAAATGGATCCAGATGGGACCAGCTGTTGGCTACCTTTGGTAGCACTAAGCAAGGACCAGTCTAGCTGCACGCATCATTTCTATGACTGTATCATATACAGAAATTGAATTTTAATCTTGACGTAACAAAGTCTTTTTTGTCTATCCCTCTCTTTTCTGCTTGCCAACAGGTGACGCTGGGTGGCACGCTAATTGGGATCGGCCGTAAGACCTCTGATTGTCAGGGGAATACGAAGTACTTCCGCTGCAAATTCTGCAACTTCACGTACATGGGCAGTAATTCTCTAGAACTTGAACAACACTTCCTGTCCTCACATCCAAATAAAGTCAAAACTCCGCCAACCACACCCCTGCTGGCGACCAATAACCTGTCATCGCACGACAACCAGACGAAGGAACGGAGTCAGATCTTAGACGGGGCGGAGCGAGTCGCCGTGAGAGCGGAAGATGATTCCTTGGTCGGGTACTCCATCCCAGTCAGGGCCTGTTCAGATACATCAAGCTGGACGGGGGAGCCGGGTCGAGGTTCGCTGCAGGCGTATTACTGGTGTAAATTCTGTAGCTGGAGCTGTGAGTGGTCAGGGGGCTCGGCGAAGCTTTTAGAGCACTATGAACAAAGACACAGAATGAGCTCAGGAGGCACCATTAGCCCCAACAACTCCAATCCAGGGGGCATGGACCGAGAGAGGGAGAGAGGAGGGAGAAGAGAAGGAGGAGAAAGAGACCACATGGCATCCAAAAGCCGCAAAGATCTATCATCCAACCCGTCCAGCACCAGCCAAGGTAATTAAATGGGAGAAAGTATGGTGAAATGTGGCGGTGAATTGCTTTGAGTGTTTGGAAGGTAGCTACTTTAATGGGCCACAAGATTAATGATCAAGTGTAACAAAATTAAATAGCAGTCTAATGATTTTTACTTCTTCTGGTTCTATAATACTGCTCGCCTTTGCTGCTCCTACAAACTCTGCAGGCCTCTACTTATTTGCTGTAACAACTACCACTAAACTGCCTGACCCCTTCTTTTTTTATTGTTTCTAGTGCTCTTGCTACTTGACCCTCCCTGTTTGTTTCTGAACATGTTTTTCGACTCGAAGACCCAAACTCTTTTATTTAACAGATCTGTGCTGTGTTTTCTGCTTCCTAGGAGACCCAAACAGCAGCGATTCAGAAGCGGTCGTGACCAGTTATAACTGTCAGCTGTGTGATTTCCGCTACTCGATGGCCCACAGTGCAGATGTGATCGTAGTAGCGCCGTTACTACTGCACTACCAGCACAACCACTCCATCCACCGGTGCTGCATTCAGCACTGCATGTACTGTCCGCAGGGGCTCTGTCAGCCGCACAAACACTTGGGGGAGGTGAGATTAACGAATCATTGAAATGTTTATTTGCTTGTTGTTTTGGTGTTTTCATAGCAATTACAAGAAAAAAAAGCTCTGTTTTGTAAGCACAAGAAAATAAAATGTAATATATGAACAAGTGTAAAGCTAATTGTTTCAATTTCCAGCCTAGTTAAAATTCCCTTGCTTGCCCCAATCCACCCACACACGCTCCCCACCCTCCTCTGTGCCAGCTGCCAAACAGTGCCGTTGCAGCTGTTTAAAATGCAAAAAGGATGGTTAACAGCCAAAATTGGGGGTGGCATCATTCAGTTAATGATGCACACACACGCTGGTCCCCGTTGATATCACCTGCATAACCGAACACATCACAAAACCAAAGAGAGAGGAACGGCAGAAGTCTAAATTTTCCCTATATGCGCAGTTTTGTCGGTAACAAATAAAGCATGCAAAACATCCATGCTGCTCTTCACCAACGCCTGCCTTTGTTTTCTCAATAGGTGTCTCATCCCTTTGCTTGTCGGAAGCCCACCTGCCCTAAATGCTGTTCCAAGTTCCCTCAGTCCACCAAACAGCAGGACACCGTGGGCTCGAAACCAGCTACGGCAACCTCACCCAGCATGACCCCTCCTAATCCTAGAGGTGACCCCGGTGTGACTTTTCACCCCTCTAACCCCGCCCATCCTGTCGTCACACAAGGTATCCAAAGGCGTACTTCACCCAGCATGTTTAGCCAAAATGTTTTAAACTAGATCGATTTGACACTTTGTTCCCTGCTCCTGATTGGTCCTGTTTTTCTCTTCCCAGGCGTCACCCACTTGTGTGACCAGTGCGCGTTTGCCACCACCGACATCGATGTGTTGCTCCAACACTACGAAAGCTGCCACACCCTGATTAACTTAAAGGGGGCACCACCACATGTCAAGGCTGAGGATGAGGCTGGGGGAGACAAGGAAGGGGGGAGAGCAGCAGGAGGAGGAGGAGGAGAAAGGGAGTACTCTTGTACAAAGTGTCACTTCATCACAGAAGTGGAAGAAGAGATTTTTAGACACTACAGGTAAGAGAAAGTAAAGTGTTTTTTCACATGGTTGACTCTTATACATGACAGGACATTAAAAAGCTTTAAGATGCACAGGAAGTCTGTGCTTTAGTCAACACAATTCGTTTTTTTTAAAAAAAAGTTGAATGTTATCCAAAGACTCAGTATTCCAGTTACAGTCTATGACGACATGTTCCAGTAACTGGATGACGGTGAGTATTAAAAAAAAATAAATTCCATTCTCAAGTCTGGAAGATGATCGTGTTTTGCTCGCGCCAGCATTCAAACCCGTTTAATTCTCTTATTTACTCCCAATTAGCCAGGAAATGTTGACTGAGCACACTCCATGTCAGCAGCAATCCATTTCAAAAAAACATACACTGAATAGACTCATAGACACCGTGTAGACACTCACACCTGGAAGCGACTCAGACTTTACTGATTTGTATCAACACTTAGATATATGAATGACTTTCTTGTAAGACCAACATGTTTTAGCTAATATAGTCTTCTTTTGGCTTCTAATATGTTCTATACACAAGCAGAGATGCATTGATCTCACAGTGAAGTTGCTCTTTGTTGTACAGTTCTTTAAATGTTGCTGGAGCTTAGATGCTTTAAGGCTATTTCCTCTTTCCTTGGAAGCAGGTGAAGTTGTGCCAGAAATACCAGCTGTAGGATGAGTTTCACTGACATCCACTTACTGTATGTCCACATTGATATTAGCTCAGGTTCTGGTTGCTCTTTATGGCCTCTGGAGCTCTACTGGCAGTCTGAAAGTGATCGGGAGATCAAAGTGTGCCTTTCAGTTCCTCCCGTACAACAAGCATCAGGTCCCCTGACCTGCCGAGCTATCAAGGACTTAATCTAATCTTGGCATTAACTCTGAGACATGAAACTGTGAGAAACTGGTTTTGTTGACAGCCTTTAGAAAGTGACCTTTCCATCGCTGCTTCTTTATGCCATCGCTGTCTTTTGGAAGTACTCTGGTAAAATACGCTGCTGTATGTGGCCATATTTTGAATCTACTACAAGTGCAAGGTCTATGAAAGAGAACTGCCCTGATTAGAGTTGAACCCCTACATTAAAGTTGCCAGACTTTTTATTTTTTATTTTTTATTTTTTTTTTTTTTACAGTGCAGTGCTCACCTTCAGTCTGAGATTCAAGTGTGTTATACCAGTAGAGCTAATGTACCACCAGCATGGTCCACTAACTCTGGACCCTCAGATTTTTTTTGTATTCAAATTTGTAGTTTTCAGACGCAGTTTGATTTTGCGCAGCTGCAGTGGTACTCCTCAAGACCTGTGAACACAATTTGAAGTGCAAAATAAGTGGATTACCCCCTTAAGTCTGA
Organism: Chaetodon trifasciatus; assembly: GCA_037975065.1. NCBI lineage: Eukaryota > Metazoa > Chordata > Actinopteri > Chaetodontiformes > Chaetodontidae > Chaetodon > Chaetodon trifasciatus. The sequence goes on along the minus strand of JBBMOE010000015.1, from coordinate 7,081,723 downwards.
CTAGTAGTAGTGTTTTTACTGACTATCCTTCCTGGGGCTACTCTCCCCAAAGAGAATCAGCCTGTAAATATACATCCAAAGATGTACAGAGTTTGTGTTCAGTTCAGATTTTTCCAGCTTTTTTGTTTCCAAATGAGTCTTATCAGTAAAATCTTGCACATACAAGCGTCTGTGCACACCTGCTAAAGAAGCCATAAGCTTGGTTTCACAGACCTCTAACAGCCTGGATAGGTCAGAGTAGACTCCACAGCCAATTTGTTGCCTACGCAAACACACACGGAAACACACACATGTTCTCTGGGTTTTCAGCGCCAGCAAATGACAGAGAAAGCTAGAGTCAGTTAGGGTGGGAAAGAGAGAGAGGGGTGGTGTGGGAAAGTTGTGGTTGAAGACAGAGAGACTGAGAGAGACACGCAGAACTGAAGACAGCTGTGTGGAATATTTCTGGCTATCTGAGTATTGATCAAGGTTGCTGATCTGGATTGCTTTTTCATATATGCTCACAAACAAACTCACATACACAAGTTACTTTTTCTTGTTTTCTTGCACACACACACATGAAATTACACTCAGACAGAGCCATCTTATCAAGATTTCTGCTGCAAATCAATGAAAGATTAAAAAGTTTGATTCAGGGTGAGAGCAAAGAGGAGAGAAGAAGGGATGGAGTGACAGAGAGGAAAGGAAGAATAGGGCAAAAAGAAAGAGAAGAAACTGTTGCAATGACAAAGAAACAGGGAGAGAAACTGAGAGAAAGGCAGAGAGGAAAGTGGGGAGAGAGGGTGACAAAGCCAGAGAGAGCGAGAAAGAGAGTGCTGAGGGGATTTAACAGTCCACTCACGTCCTTAACAAAATCTAAGCTCTGAATCTCGCAGCTCAAATCAAATAAAACTGAAATAAAGCCAGAAAGTTTCACACCACCACTAAAATCAAGCAAACCTAAAAGGATACCAGGGCCAAGCTTTAGAAAACAAAATTCAGGATTTAATTATGGGGTGCTCAGAACAAAGGGCCATGGTGCTGGGGGGTGGGGGGGATTACCAGCTGAAACAAACCAATCAATCTCCCTCATAACTTTTGCACCTAAACACCCTCGCTGAGGTTCTGACATTTGTACTGTGCAGACACACACCACCAAGAACGACTGACATCTAGTGTGCCTTCTGTTGTGACAGCTGAGAATTATGTTGGATTTTTTAACCACTTATGTTAACAAATACTGGACTTCAACATGCAAAATGTGCGTTTTCATGCACAAATCACACATTTTATTCCACATACTAAACATATAACACATAAAAGCTTATTCTTGAATGTTTTGGTGCTGCAGAAACACTGCCACACTGTGACTATGATGATTGAAATTTGTTGAGTATGCATAGTGTGTGTGTGTTTGCGTGTGCGCAGACTTGTTACATGCAGGTGTGTGTTGACCTCAGAGCATGTAGGGGTCGTGACCCTTAACACAGACTTGTTATTAGAGACTTTTGGGTGAGACCCTCAAAGTAGATTGCACAAAGGTAGCACAAAGGTGTGGGATGTGCAGGCTCTTTGCTCACTTATCAAATGCCTTTAGATTGAGTTTCTTGAGACCAGTCGCAGAGGAAACATTCTGTCCTTCACATGGGAAAAGAAAATAAATGTCCATAGACATTGCTGCAAAAACAGTCTTTAGGCAGATTTCAAGTAACAGGCATTAGCATTAGCTTTAGAAATTCTTCAGTTCATGTGTTAGAGATAAAAGATATCACTGAGGACTTTTGCTTTGCCCTGTACATTTACCCTGCACAGCATTTTCATGTAGAGGATATAACAGACATTTTTTTGGACCATTCTTCTCAATTTAATCAATTTATTTTCTCAGAAAGCCTTTTAAAATTCTTCCTCCACATTTCTCAATGTTGCTTTACAAAAGAAGTGGCTCCAAGGGCAAAATTACAGTTTCCTGACAAACTCCTCATACTTTTGTGATGCCAGCTTTTTCTGGATGTTGTCAAACAAACGGCTTAGTGGGGGGAAAAAAAATCTGAGAAATACATTTTTACTTTATCAAGAATCCAAGAAACATGTAAGGACAGCTTATGTTCAGACTGCTTTGATATTTTTTTTATGCTTCGCTAAAAAAAGAAGTGGGTTAATCAGTGGGTAAGTGCTCCAGTCCATGTGCACATGCATGCATGTGAGGGATGCACAGCACATGCATGCATGTGTGGTGATGACAAACAGAGAGGCCACTGTCTTTGTTCAACATCTGGACACATTTAAGTCCACAAAGGACAAGGTGTACTTTACTCACACACACATTTTTGCAAATTTTGTACAAGTACCTGGATCATTTTGATGTGCCTGAGATGCTGTTTAAAGCCCCAACTTGAGTCTGTCATTACCCCGGCCATTTACCTTCTTCATCAGTAAATAAACACAGGGGCAATAGATAAACAAAGACAGATAATATTTACAGAGATAGAGAACTAGTGTGGGGGATGGAGAAGAGACTCACATCTGCTCTGTATTTATCTTTAAATGTATGTTTTATTTATTTGAACCCACATGTCATGACCATTTCTCTCCCTGTCAATCATGCAAAAAAAGAGATATATGACTAACAAACAAGTAGATTTTCTTAAAAGTTATATTCCTGGATGTTTTATGCTGCTCATTGTTTTGTATTTAAACCTTAAAGCCTGTTTTTCCTGCATTATTGAACAGAAACTGATATTTTTTGTGTATATTGTGTATATATACAGTGTATATATACACAGTTATAAACACTGCGTTTGCAGTGTGGCAGTAATGAGAAGTTACTCGTCAGAAAAACAGCAGCAGCGTCGCGCAAATTAAATTTAAATTTTTAAATAATTAAGAATGACAGCACTGAATTGTTATTCTGTAGTTTGTTTTCCAGAAGATTCATATTCATGTATTCATTTATGTAAACTTTGACAGCTGCTTGTTAATATTTTTCCATCGTACCTAAATATAAAGCAGCTGCCCACAGCGGGCCCACCAACAGCCACCGCAAACAGGAGTCCAAGTTCTTGATATAGATGGTCGATTGATTTTGCTCGTTGGGCCGCACAAGAAGTGTTTCCTGAGCCAGGAAAATCCCCGATGTTGTGTATCGTATATGTTGCCGGTCATTCAGGGCCTTGCCAGCAGGAAATGAAGGTGGTTTGTTGATGGGTGATTCATTTCATGTCATTCAGATTCATTTACATTCCTCACAGTTTTGTCTTAATGCATGGTGATGTAGTGGAACGCTGGGTCACTTTTTGGCCACTGGTTCGGTGAAACTCTACCCGAGCGGTTGGAGGAAAGCAGGCAGCGACAAATGCACTTTACATTAAGTTAATTCAGGGAGTGGGTTTTCTGCAAAATGTGATCAATGAATTGTTTTAAACACATGTCATACACAGCTATTAGAAATGAATCCTTTTACATTTTAAATCAGTGGAATTCAAGATGACGCGTCCTACATCTTCATTTTTATGTTCGCTCTCATTAGTGTGACTCCTCTGACTTAAGTGTGACTCACTGTTTTTCAAGAGGGACACTGTTTACAGTATGTATATGTTTAAGCTTTCGAATTCACGTTTGTGGCGTCACTGCTCCTCTTCTCCCTCTCTGCAGGCGTGTCCACGCGTGTTGCCGCTGTCGACGCTGTGACTTCACGGCTCCTGATTCGTCAGCCCTCCTTGACCATTTTAACTCGGCCCACTGTCACGAATCCTCTCCCTCATTAAGCTCATTGACAACGACCTCCTTACCCACCTCGCTGACGCCTTCGTTAACACTCTCGTCCAATGGCTGCTCGGCCCCTTCTACCTTAGCCATTAAAGAAGAAAGCAAGGGGGATCTTCGCCTCCTTTACTCCCTTGCGCCGCCTGAGGGACGGTTGGCGGAGGGAGGTAGAGAAGAGGCAGGAGGGGTGGTAAAAAGTGAGGGAGGTGAGGAGAAAGAAAGAGAGCGGGAGAAAGGCTGGGTTCTTGGGGAGACAAGAGGACTGGGAGAAAGAGGAAGTGAGCAGGCCCACGGCTTACTCTGGGTGCCCAAGGAGCGAATGGGACCCGAAAGAGGAGTAGAAAGAGGAACAGGAGGTGGAAGCCCTTCTCTTTTCTCCTCCCCGCTCTCACTGTCGTTCGTTTCAACCAATCATGAGGCCTCGCAGCAGAAAAGAGGCGTGGCTTCACCTAGCATGGTTTACTTGGGAGACACAAAGTCGTTTTTGGGAGATAACAAGTCGTTTTTGGGAGATGCCAAGCTGTATGGAGGAGGGAGGTCAGGAGGAGGTGCCGCTGCAGGAGGAGGGGAGAAACAGGTCCAGATGCCCCCTCAGCAATACACAGGCGGAGGTGGAGGGAGTGGAGGTGGAGGAGGAGGAGGACAGGAGACCAAAGGAGGAGCTGCGAAAGAGGAGTCGCAATCCCTTCTACGGGTAAGATGGAGCATGTAAACACCCCCCTCCTCCTCTCATTCTTTATCTTCCTCTGTTTCACATTCATCTCATTTTCTCGTTTAGCCGCATCTTTCTTCTCTGGCTCTCTCACGCCCTCATATTAGCTTGTAGCTCTGACACTCTGAATGAAGACGTTTGTAGTTGGCGCTCTAAAAGCAGATGCTACCTGCTGAGAGCATTAGTTGTCAAAGTGCTTCTATTAATATGCCTTCATCTTCTCTTCCTTTGAATCAGATGTGAGGATTAGACCTCATGCAGAGAGCGGCTACAATGAAATCTCTATCTCTTCCGTCATATTTAGACTACTTATGCAGAATGCCTTTGGCTAAAAACATGTGAGTGCTTGTGTCTGTTCATATCTCTGTGAGCTTGTGTGTGTGTGTGTGTGTGTGTGTGTGTGTGTGTGTGTGTGTGTGTGTGT
>JBBMOE010000015.1:7046833-7076451 GCA_037975065.1 Chaetodon trifasciatus | reverse complement strand
GAGAGAGAGAGAGAGAGAGAGAGAGAGAGAGAGAGAGAGAGAGAGAGAGAGAACATGGTTGAGAGAGAAGGAGAGAAAACTGAGATGAAGAGAGGAAGATAGGAGATAAGAGTGCACAGCAAAAAACGGTTTCCTCTTTGTTTGCCTTAAGGAGGAAAACGCAACCAACCTTTAACTCCCTCTGAAATCTGTGATTTCTACCTTCCTGTGTGTGAAATGCTACGAACGAGTCAGATCATGTGAGTGAGCTCCAGAGCCAGGTTAGCTGTTCCCACCACTTCCAGTGGCTACGCTAGCTAAGCTAACAGTGTCCTGGCTCTGCACAGACATGAGGCAGAAATGGATCGTCTCATGTAACCCCTGGAAAGAAAGCAAAGGAGCATATTACCCGAACGGTTGATCTTTTCCTTCAACGTGGAGAAACCATCTTATTCCAAACGATCATATACATTCTGCACCAGCTGCTATCAAACCCTTCACTGAAGCTGTGTGATGTTTACCCTGAGGGAACTCGTCAGTCAGTGTTTTTAATGCCTGCACCATTCAATAAAATTACATTTCCTCCCATTTCAGGTAGAAATATCTGGTATCTCCGGGAACTCTGGGATCTGGAGTTAGAGTTTAGCTGCACATCGTGAGTTTGTATTGACCCACTGATTGATCAGTAAGGGTTGAAGCTCAATCATACATTCCATGTGTCACTGTGCGTGAGACTTAGTGCATCAGCTTTAAGGTTATGTAAGAGAGAAATAGAAAAGTAAGATAGTGAGTGTTGGAAGGTGAGAAGAAGAAAGAGGAAGAGACAAACAGTTTAACAATTTATTAAAGGAGAAACCGAGCGTGACTTATTGCTTTAATAGCTTCATAAGATATGGCCTTTGCTGCTATCTATCTCCCTCCTCTCACGGCACAATATTTATTCTCAGTTTCCATGGCATGCACTGACATGTCTAACACACACACACACACACACACACACACACACAGAGCCTGGAGTTGACTCATCAGTGGGCAGGGTAAGGGAGGGGCACTAATGCAAAGGATCATCTGAAATAGCTTAGTACACACACACACACACACACACACACACACACACACACACGCACTGTCACTTAAGGACACACACACACACAGACGTTTAGGGCAAAGTCTGAATTATAAAAGGTGAAACCGCCCAAAATACAAATGGAGTCTTTGTAAATGGCAAGTGAGAGAGAGGAAGGAGAGGATGTTGGGAGGGTTGAAGGAAGAAAAGCAATGATGGAAGGATGCAGGGAGGGGGCTCAGCAGGGAGGAAGCAAAGGATTAAAACGAGACAAACGCTGAGACAAACAGCCAAAGTTTAAACACGTGTGTGTTTCGCTTTGCGTGCCTGTGTGCGCGTTCTGCACCGGTGTGTGTTTTGTTCTCTCCTGCATCGATCCGTCCTCCCTCTCCTTTTCTTTTCATTCCTTTTCGCTCATTTCCCTTCTTTTCCTAAAAGGACAACTCACCTGATGCACGGGGATCGATACACACCTCACACATACACACGCACAAGGTGCCCACACAGGCGTGCACACACACACGCACACACACAATCTGAGTCCATGGTATTGTGGTATGTGAGGCTTCTTGCTTTGTAGACAGGAGAGAATATTTTCTTTTGAAAGGCCTGATCTCTAATTGCTGCACAGCGTTAAGACATTGCCTCTCTATTGGCTTTGTTTTCATAGTGATTTACTACATTCAAGACATTTTCTCAGTCCGAAATCTTATTTTCTGATGTTTTGATTGACTGCACGAGGCAGGGATAGAACGCGTATGAGGTTTAGAGACGGAATTAAAGTAAAAGCCTGGTTGACGGTTCAGTTTATAAATGGAATGAGACAGACTTTGAGTAATGGTGGTTTTTCGAGTTAAGTAGGGCTGAGAAATATCCACCTCTGAGCCAAACATATGTGAACACATGTGAATATACCCAAACATATGTGAATGGACCCAAAATTTAGACCATCTAATACATTCCAGACTGTGTTTTCAAAGCAAATTCCACCTCAAGGACAGCAGAGAGGAGCAGATAAGTGGACTTGAGCAGGGAGAGGAAGAAACTGTGGATGTGACCTTACATACACAATATAATTGTGTTCATCTTATGTGGTCATAATGCAGCGCTGAAACGTGAACCTCCAGGGTTTTAAAAGTCCCATGCGTGACATTCAGTTCCATCTGAGTCGAGAGACAGAGGGAGAAAATAGAGAGACGAACTGTGGGAGATAAACGGGACTGTGTGCTTTCAGCAGATCAGAGAAGAGTTTCATTAAAGTTTCTCTCGTTTACATTTCTGCCCGACGGAGCTAATTATGTTTAAAAGACGCACACACACACACACAACACACACAGACACGCACACGCAGCTACATTTCCATAAAGCTCTCATTACTGCGCGTTCTGTTTCCCTTCTTCCCTCTTTCCTCGCGTAAATCCATTCGAGCCAGTGTACACGTGCGTCTGTGTGGCTGCGTGCGCTCTCCGCTGCTTTGCGTACTTAATTATGTGCGGTGTGTCTGCATTTGCATTCTGCCCGTGCGCGATTGTGTGAGAGTGTGCGTCTGTGTTTTGTAAGGAAATTAAAGCATGAATTGAACTTATTTTCCGTGCTGATAATTTAACATCACTTTATATCCGCTACAGGAAATTATGGAGCTTATGCCCAAGTCAGTGTGTGTGTGTGTGTGTGTGTGTGTGTGTGTGTGTGTGTGTGTGTGNTGTGTGTGTGTGTGTGTGTGTGTGTGTGTGTGTGTGTGTGTGTGTGTGTGTGTGTGTTTTGAGCGAGAGAGACAGAAAAAAGGGGAAAAACTTAAGTGATTTAACTTATAAATTGTATTCCTGAACTGATCTACTGTGTTATCTTAATGTTGTCTTCTCTACTTCCTGGCCTTTTGCTCTCCCATTATAAACTCATGAAACCTCTTCAAATTGCCTTCAATGCATGATTGTGTGTTTGTTTCAGTTTCGTCTGTTAGCTTTTGAATACTGCTCTAAATGAAATACAGGAAAGAAGCGATTTGTTTCACAGGCTGGGAAAGTTGTTGAGGTGAGGTAAGAAACTAAAACAACCTAAAAAGACCTCACTGATCAGCTGATACTATCACAGATGTATCGCTGTTGCTCTATAAATCTGATAAGTAATGAAAAACTGCAATACAGGAAGGGCCAAAAATATGTTTGAGGTAATTTAACATGTCAGAGACATTTTTCAGCTGTAAAATGTCCCACACATTACATAACTTGGTGACACGTAACCAAAATGAAGGGATCCAGATGAAAAATGTTTTCATATGCTATGTGTTGATATTAAAATGACCTTTTCACACTCCTCTCATAATGCAGACAGTGCACAGTGAGAGCTAACTCGACATGATGGAGTCTTTTTGATCTTGGTTGCTTCATCTCTGTATTTGCTGATGTGCAAGATTTGGCTTAGGCTGGTAACGCAGGCAACCGTTGACGTGCCAGTAAGCTGCCGACTCCTTCGGTGCCACCTACGAACAACTATTGACGGCTGCAGCAGCCATTAAACATGAATACGGCAGTGTGAAAGGTCCATTTTCTACAGACGTCCTTATAAGGATCAGGATGCCCTGCTAAACTGTTAGCATCCGATATACAGGCACTTATGGAAAACCCTAGACGCTGAGGTGCAGTGTGTGTGTGTGTGTGTGTGTGTGTGTGTGTGTGTGTGTGTGTGTGTGTGTGTGTGTGTTGGAAAAAGGGAAGACGTACTGATATTCACTAAACTGTTCTCCCACTCTCTCCCTCCACACACACACACACACACACACACACACACACACGCTCAGACAGAGTTGTCTGTTCTGGACCGTTCAGTTTGTTTGTGTAGCAGTCACATTTCCCATCAGGACGCAGACTCAAATAAACACAGCCATGCTGGAAAGAAAAAAAAAAAGTGTGTGCGTGTGTGTGGTAGCATGTGTGTGTGGGGTAATGTGCCTAGTGTATAAAATCCAGGCTGTGTTTAGTGTAACAGAAACATAATCAGACAACCTGCTTGCTGTAATTTTGACCTGTGTGTGTTTGTGTGTCTGTCTGTGGAAATAGTGGTGGACAAGTGTGTGTGTGTGTGTGTGTGTTACGTGTGTATCTGCTTGAAGAGAGTGTGTGTGTCACAGTTATGACCCGTGTGTGGCTTTACGCTGTGTGACAGTCCACAGCAGCCTCATTGTCTGCAAGGAATATTACATTTGGCTTGAAAAACAAATTACACCATTTTAACCACATTCAGACCCATTTTGGGTATTCCACACATGCCACGCTTACACACACATATCACAGCTGACAACATGCCTAGTGGGAAGGTGACAGCTTGGCGTTTTTGGATCATGCTAATCAAGAAGTAGCTTATTTGCTTGACTATATCTTGGCTCGTGTTTGGATGTTAATCCTCCTTTCAAGTGTGCTTTGAATTCTCTGATTGACTGATTCTGACTCGGGTTAGAAAAAACATCAAAAGTCAAATGTTCCTTCTCAACCTGCCTGGGAAACATGACTTTTTACCACATCACACCGCTTCTGAAAGTGTAAAGTCAGTCATCAGTCATAGAAAAGTACACTAAATTGACTTTAAAATCCAAGGATTTGGCAGTGTGGTTTTTCTTTGGGTTACTTTTTTGGCAGCAGGGAGGTGTAGTGATTAGTCAGATGTCCCTGAACTGAAAGCTCAGAGGCTCTACCCCCTCTGCCTGACGTGTCTCCCCCCGCTGAAGTGTCCTTGAGCAAGACATTGAATCTCTTTTCGCTCTGCGGTTGCTGCTGGGTAGCCGACCCTGCAGTTGACCTTCCTGAGGAGGAGAGGCAGCAAGATGAGGAATTATACCTTCTGGGATCCGTGAAGTATTAAAACACACTTTCCTGTGATTGTCTAAACTTTACTGGCACTCGGTGAATTGTCCTATTTATGACAAACTGCGCCAATCTGGTGCCAAAGTTGGAAAATCCATTAAAAGTATTCAGATGCACCAGCCTCCGCATTATGATTATACAAGAGTCTCGAGCTCACGTGCGTTTGCACAAGAATCAGAACAAATCAACTTTTAATTTTTCCTGGACGATGCAGCCGTTTATATATCATAATATCATGTAATACGATAGAATTAGTTTGACTTGAGCCTAACATGCCGTCTATTCAGATACCTTCTCTCTCCACTGAGCGTTTCATTGGTTCAGACACATGCCGCTCACACACACGGCCTTTTCATTGGTCCAGCTGGGAGCCCATGACGCAGATGTTCCACCCTCCCCGCCAGTGAACCAACCAGGTGTTTTTCATCATGTTGACATGGCAACGGTAAAACACAGTGGTTATTTTAGCTCCTAGCTGTAATTTAGACGTTTACATCAATTACTGTTACAATCAACTTACACACACACACTACTGGAAGAGTGTGTGTGTGCATGTGTGTGTGTTCTTTTTATATTTCTCAGTGTTTTTCTGCCGTTCCTTTCACATCCAGTGCATGTTTCTCTTTGTTGTCTATCTCTATCTCTCCCTCTTTTTTTTTTTTTTTTTTTTTTTTTTTTTTTTGTGTAAGGTGGGAGCAATTCTCCACAGGCTATATATGTGTGTGTGTTTGCACAAATGTGCATGCACATATGCATATGCGTGTGTGTTCACACATGGAACCAATATTGAGGCCAGATGATCATTTTGCTACAACAAGACCTCTACACGCAACACGAGCCAGCTACACACACACACGCACACACACACAGAAATGCATTGGGTACCCCATTCTGGCAGCACTTGTGTAATTAGGAAGCTGATTGGTTAGATTAAATGTCCATCTGACCCCTGACCAATGGTTAATTTGAAAACCCTGCTTGCCTTCCCCTCTCCTCTGTCTCCAGGCTCTCCTGGCTCCTCTCTCCTTTCCTTCCCTCATTTCTTCTTTTAATCTGAGGTTCTTTCACACAATCAGGCTTTTTGCCGCGGTAATAGTGACTGATGTAATTTGACAAACGAGAGAAAAGAGGCTGGAGAAAATGATGGTGAACAGTTAATGCAAAACTGCTTCCAGCAAATGACTGGAAGTAAATTGAAAAACGACTGCAAATGACTTTTTTTCTGTTTTATCAATCAGTGCATCTAGGACATATAATGTAAAAAAATGTCCTACTTAGCAGAAACACCAAATGAAGAACAATGTACAGCTGTTCAACACATGCACTTAAAGAGTTTCTTCTCTTTAATATATATATATATTTTGTCCTTTGGGTTCATTCTCTTCTGTACATTAGGCCTTGCAGCTCAGTTGAAGCACCTTTTAACTTTCAGTGAAAGGATGTGTGTCACCTGCCAAACCACAGCAGCAAAACAATGAGTGACAAGAAGCTCATTTCATCCAATCACATTTTAGCTCTTCAGGCCTGGAGGTAATATGACACAGCGCTGACATCCCAGCCTTATCAGGGCAGCTGCACTGACCAGTCATCCTGAGGGGACAGAGTTGAACTATGCCTCTGAAAGAGACAGGCCGTGACCTACTACTTTCAGGTTTGCATATGGCCTGAAAGCAACCTGGAGAAACACTGTGTCGTATTACCTTCAGGCCTAAAGAAGGAAAATTCCTTCCCAGTGTGTCTTGCATTGAAGTCTGAGTATGGAAGATGGGATTCGTCATCACAGCGGCACCCCTCCTTCACTGCAACGAGAAAGCAGATTTAGCAAGGAATCTAAAGTTGCAGCACGCGTATTGACATTCCCATCACATAGGCGCACACCCACACTCGCACCCACACGCGCGCTCTCAAACACATACGGTATATGCACGCACACAGGCTCGGCCAGTCATTTTGACACTTTAATCCACTTCACTTTAGGACATCTTGTCACAACGTGCTTTGGTGTGTGTGTGTGTGTTTGCGAGCGAGCAAAACCATGGCAACCTTGGCGATCCAAGGCCCTCTTGGCAAGGTGGCAACATGGCTCCGGGCACGCGCACGTGCAGCACACTGTGCCATCTGTGTGTGCGCGTGTGCGTGTGTGGATGGAATGCAGAGCGGAGATTTTCACTTTAACTCCTCGCAGTGGAAACGCACATCCACCCTCGAACTTATAATACACACACACACACACACACACACACACACACACACACGCACAGCGCCATGCATACGTGATTTGGGGTGAAAGATTGAGAAGGATACATCAGTTTTCTCTCTCTGTTTCTCCCTTAACTCCTCCCCCTCTCTCTTTGCCTGTCTCCCCCGTGTCCCCTGTGAGGTCTTCACTCATTAGGAATTCTTCACTAGTGTGTGCATGTGTGTGTGTCTCCCTGCGAGTGTGTTTATGAATTCTGCTCCACTGGCATGATGCATCTTGTACACCCAATTTCCCTTAAGACTGTTTCTCTTTTGTGCTCTCGCTCTCTCTGTATCTGGCTGCACAACACAACAGGACCCGGCACAACTCAGCACAGCTTCGGCTGTTCAAGACTTGTTTGCTCCCAGAGTATATATCGACTCGTATTGTGTTCCTGTGGTCCCGCGTAGCCCAGCGGATAGAGCCAAAGCTAAAGACATTAGAGTCCAGTTGTGCTGTGAGAGCCTTGTTTTTGTTCCGTCTTTGCAGCAAAGATGTTTTCATGAGAGCCATAGAGAGACTGAGTTTGCTCAAGTTGCATTTTGGGATCTGTGCCAGTGCTTCTCCACTCCATCCATAGGTGCAAAGCTACATCACATTTTCTCAGAAATTTTTGGAGCCTTGCTACATTTAACCATTGCGTGTACACAAAACCAAGCCTGAAATATGCAATTTTTAAAGCAAAAGTTAAGATCCATGAAAACTGACAACACATTAAAGAATTCTGTGGAAACTAACCGATGTACAAAAACAATTTTAAACTTAAAAATTGGTAACACTGATGGAACAAAATAAATAAAGCCATATGAGCCTCCTTAAATTCCCCTCATATCAAATTGTACATAATTATACCTTTGTACGCTGTCAAATGTGAAATCCAGGCCCGAACTCTATTTTTGTTAGTTACAGAAGGCGCCTCTGATTTAAGGCAGTACGGTGGCGATGCAGTGGGAAACGATCAAGCAGTCATCACAAAATACAGCACATCAAAGGAAATCCAAAGAGAGATGACAGTGTCATGCAAGGAGCAGAAAAGTGAGAAAACAGTCAACAGATGCGCTGAATTCAAAGGAAGGTTTACAGGATTCACCTACAGCAGAAATAACTGAATAAACTAACAATCAGCATGTAATGTCAGCGTGATGCCCCCTGTTGATACGCACACACTCTTGCTCCTTTTAAAATCACCTTTTGACTTCAGAGCTCTGATTATGTGACAGATATAGAAATAGTTTTGTTATCACTTTTATTAAGAGTGATTTTTACCTTTTTGAAATATTTGTATTGTGTTTTGGGCTGTGAGGGGTTAAAGTTCAACCGGAAACTCTTAACCAATTAAATTACAGTGTGGAGTTAATTCGTCATGTGTTTTCCCTTTTTCTGTTAAACAATATTCTCACACTGTTATCAAGTTTGTTAAAATCCTGTTTTTATTAGTGCATGTTTTACTTCGAAATCTTTATTTGTGTGCATGTGACTCTCTCTCTCTCTCTCTCACACACACACACACACACACACACACACACACACGTATGACTTAAACATTTTAAAAAGCTTTGGAGAATGATGAAGACGATAGTTTGTGAAAGGAGTGAAGATTATATTGAGATGAGACGAAAGGTGAGAGAGCGCTGTGTGCTGTTAAACATCAGTTTAATAATTGTGTAATTTGTGTATGTGTGCTTGCATGGCGTGTGTGTGTGTGTACTGTTACTTGTGCTGTACTTGACGGTGCGTCATTGCTGCAGATGTTTGGCTTCTGAGGTTGCACAGATAGACACACACACACACACACACACACACACACACACACACACACACACACGCTCTGACACAAACATTCACACAGTCAGGTCCCCTAGTCCCATCTATCCTGTTCCTTAATAGACCAGGTGCAGCGAAACAATGGGTGTGTGCATGCCTGCCCCTGTGTGTGTGTGTGTGTGTGTGTGTGTGTGTGTGTGTGTGTGTGTGTGTGTGTGTGTGTGTGTGCGCATGTGTGTCTGTCATTCTGCTCAAATGTCCTTGAGCATTTTTTCAAGTTCTTTATGATTTTACTGCATAAGCATCCAACAACTGGATTTAACTTATAAATGGAGATCTCTCAAAGGACACACACACACGCACACACGCACACACGCACACGCGCACGCGTGCACATACACACACACACACACACACATTTGCATGCACACACACACACAATGTCTGTAGTCTGTTTGTTTCCCATCAGAGAAAAACATAGCAACTGGCCTCATGTGTCCACTTGCACCACATCAGGACGACTCCAACCCTGTTATCTCCTCTCTTCTCAGACACGTTGGAACCTCGGTCCATGTTTTCCGACTGTAATAGGATATTCTTTTGTTATTTAAGCCAAGTCTGATAGGATCCACTTCCACTTCTGCATTTATTCCTGCATTTTGGGTTCAGGTCACTGACATAACCAAAGCCATTTTAGAGAGAAAATCCTCTCTGAAAGTGGATCCATGTTATTCCTTTGATCTAACACAGCTCACTGATTAAGAACAACTCCGTCTCTCTTTCTCTCAAAGCCACAGACCTGAGAGTTGCAGCTTTTATGTGCGATGCTACCAAGAGACTTGTGAACTCTGCTGACAATAAATAGGCAGCTGACATGAAAATAGTGGAATTTCTTTCCTCTCTTTAAAGTCTACTTCAAGGATAATTTGCGTTATCACTACTGGGATCTTATTTTCGAAAGTTTGATTTCCGTTTCTATCAGTAACAATAACGCTGGACCAGCTCGCCAAGTTAATACCTGAGATCTGAGAATGTGGAAGCATCGCTAAATAGAAGTCCAGCAGGTCAGGAAACATGAGCAGTGAGATCATGAAAGCTTGAAACAAAGCCCCTGATTAGCCAAACCCATACCTGTAATTATTAATCAAACTGTCTGCTTTAAACATCCCTCACAGTTTATAGGGGTTGGGTTCAACTTTAACCTCCCACACACAGTTTTCCTGCGCGATGAGGGTTTATTGTTTACCGCCTGTGTGATTGCTGCGTTTGTTGCCCTGGATTATGTGCAGTGTTCTCAGAGCTCAGCTTTATCATTACTGATCGCAATGGATGCCAAAGCTGCCAAAATCAGACATAAAGTTTTAGTGAACCGGAATTACTCTGTAAAAGTAATTTAAAGGTGCCCTGTGGAAAATCTTTTGCAAACAAATAAAAGTTTTGTTTGTTGTTGTGTTTCATTTGCGTTCTGTGTTCTTTACCAAACCACATCGCGTGTTGAGGTTTAACAAACATGTTTGTTCGACTTTCCTGATGTAAACACCTGCCTTTCAAATGTTTTAATATTTTGGCACATTACTGCGGGGCATGCGAATGACCGTGATACAAAGAAAATGTCTCCCTCAGTCTGTAGTGGCACTTTAATCACTGACGCAGTTACATTGTTGTTCTAAAATTAACTGCAAATATGACAGTACTACTTAGTAAACAGTCTGACTGAGTGATTTATGTGTGCACATAGTCAAAATCTAAATACAAGCACATATGAGTAAGTGTGAAGCTTGCAGGCACACACACACTCACCTCTTGCTAACAGATGAGCATATGTGAAAGATCAGCATTATTTAAAGCCCCGTATTTGCAGATCAACCAGGAAACAAGTGCTGCATTACCTCAAGACCACCAAGAAAGTGAGCAGTTGGCAGAGGAAGAGGAAGAGAGAGAGAGAGAGAGAGAAGAGTGCACCAAAGAGACAAGAGTAGGAGTCAGAGAGACAGAAAGAGCAGGGAGAGATGACAAAGACAGGAAGATGAGAGACAAGATGCAGGGAGAAGGAGCAAAGAGAAATAAAGGCAGACAGAGAGGGAAAAGGGAGCAGCTGCCAAGCTCTGAGTGGGGTTAAGCATCACCACAAGTACAACCTAATAAGGCCTGAAAGTGTGCACACGCGCGCACACACGAACACACACACGGACACACAGACTTGGCCAGTGTTCAGACTCAGTGTTTCTGCAGTGAGCATCAGTACGCAGTAACTCACATCTGCCTGCAAAGCCGAGCACTGTTGTGATGCATAATGCTGAAGTCTTGTGGAGGAGTTTTCGTGACCTTACACTTCATGATATTTAAAGTCATTTCAGTTGTAGACTTCTTTCCAAGTCTGCTAGAATCCTACTAGTGGAGCTGTCTCACCAGCCTTTTTTTTCCCATCTTTCAGTTCTGACAAAAGGAAACACATTTAATATCGCCTTTAACAAAAGCAGTTTACACTGCTACACAATCTACAGCTACCAGCTTCCCGTGTCTGTCCTGTGTTTGAGGAAACGTTGTGCCCGCAGATGCAACATATGAAAGAGTGAAAACAGTTATGACTCCATTCAGATTCTACCCAAAGTCACACATTGATGGTCACAGGATGTGTTGCAGCATCAGCATGTATCCTGTCTGCTGTGTTTTGCTGTGTTACCTTATCTATCAACCAAGCTACGCCTGAGCTGCAGATGCTATCTGTCTGCCTCTCTGCCTTTACTGTGTGTGGTCTGCCGTCTATATTGTGCAGCGTTTCTCTAGATTGTCTGTACTGTAAATCTGCCGTTGCACGCGTCTTTCTCTTCCCCTGATTTTGAATTTCTGAGTGAGAGAACAAACTCGTGATCTGGAAACAGTGTCATTTAAATTGCAGCATTTCCAGGCTACACCGCATCACATGTGTAGTGTGTGTGTTTCTGCATGGACTGATTCTTATTAAATGTGAGAAGCGTCACCTCCAGTATAGGTTAGACATTAGTGGAGGTAGTTAATTAAAATGACTTGAATGTAGCACAGACCTTTTCCACATCACTGTTTCATTGTGTTGTTTGTAATTCGGGGTCTTATCCTGTTCACATTGTACATAAATAAGGTCCTGGGGGCAGACTGAATATGTAATTTAAAAGGCTTATAATATCACTGCCCCATCATTGGGACACGAGTCGATCTGACTATAACAACACGTGTACTGCATTAAATGAATGTGTTGCTGACATGTATTCTTAAAGTGTGTATGCCAATTTTAGCCTTATTCTTTCAGCTGTAACCCCGGACTTGAGAGCTATAAAAAATAGATAGAAAACATAACTCAAAGCTGTAACGAGGCTTACGTTCACATCTTGTAGTACAACAAGTACAAGGGTTTAGTGCTTCAATCAGTCTCTGTTGTAGGATGATATCAGTACACAAAAGCTATATCTCTTGTATGAAAAAGGGAAAGCCAGGTTTGCCGGCCTCTTGACCTCGAGAGACCCTCTCTCGATCTGCACACTGAGCTCCAGGGGCTCTTCTGTGAATGCTGATACCCTTTTCCAGGAGAATTGATTGGTCAATAGGTGCTGCTTTTATACACATTGATATGTCACCTCGAACATAACCTCTGGAGCAGGTTATGTGTGCACCATGAGTTACCATGGCGATGTACCCCGGTAAGAAGTGAACCACCGCCATAGGCTCATCGCTTAGCAACAGCCCGATTCATTATTATGCTGACGACTCAGGTATTTACTCTTCAGCACCCTCTATTGGGAAAGCCTTGTAGAATTTTAAAGGCCTATTTCTTTTTGACCCTAATTAGACTTAAGCCTTTTCTAAGTCCAGATAAGAGTAATTACATGCTCTTGACCAGATCCCAAATGAATAATCCTGCAAGTTTTCCTATCAGGAGAAATAAGTGATGAAAAATAATTTCTAAAAAGTCATGTTGAGGAACCGGCTAAGAAGCTTATGTTTAAATTGGGTGTCTTTTTTTAGAAATCAGCAGTGCCTCTCTTTTAGCAGTAGGTTGCGTTTTGTACAGTTAGCATTTCTATCAGTGCTCGACTACACAGGTGTAATTTACATGCATGCTGCTGCTCATGGCCTCAAGCCCCTTAATGCTGAGTATCACAGTTCTCTGAGATTTATTTCAGTTGACAGCTTCAGAACCCACCGCTGGATCCTCTGAGAAACTAGGGTGGCCATCACTTACCACTCGAACGAAACAGCAGTCTTTTTTTTATTTACAAAGCCATACTTAATAAGTTACCGTGTTATTTCTCATCACTTTAAAGATTTAGAAATATGGGTTACTGTACCCGTACATAAGACTGCATTACCTCAGATATCCCCTTTATGAATACGGAGCTGGAAGAAAGTGTCTTCACCTATTGTGCTCCTTATAGGTGGAATTAGCTTCAGGACTCCCTTAAATTAGACAAATTTTTAACCTTAGAACAGATTAAGCTTCTGCTGAACAATGTTTTATATAATGAATGCTGCTGTTTCCCTTCCTGGGTCGGCTTTGTCCCTGTGTAATGTCCTTGTTTCACCATCTTTCTCTGTCATTTGTCTTGTGTTTGTGTTGTATTGCACAAGAACACACTTTTTAAGTTCTTTTTGTTATACTTTTACACGGCACCCTCGTGAATAAGAGTTTATTAAATACAGTTTGCAATCAGACAGTCAATCTTAACAGTTCAACTTTTCTAAACCATCTTTTGAATACAGTTTTAAATGCTTTAGTCGCGCACAGAAACAGCCCAGAACTGGAGGTTTTCGGGGGGAAAGAATGTACATCTCTGTCACCGAGTTCCCCAAATCCCCTCTTTAGTACTTCCAATCTGTTTAAACATTATTAAGCCCCAGCAGCATTTTACACCTGTTGCACGTACGCTGAGACCCATACCACGCTTGCTCCATAATCAGGCACAAATCACATTCTCTGGTCTGAGCAATAAGCAGTGATCTAGTTTTGAGGCCAAATGCAAGAGAAAAACTCAGTAATTCTCTGTTATTAGGCGGTTCTTAATCTGTTCTAAAGTCTTTGTGTTGTAATGTGCAAGGTCGGGTTTGTGCTTTCACAGCCTCTGTGTTTGTCTGTTTGTAGTTGGGTATCTCAAACATTATAAAATTATAATAGAGACAGTTATTGGCCAAAGAATTAAAGGTTTTAGTGGTGGTTCATATCTGTGTTTTCTACAATTAGACAGTTAGCATTTTTAGCTAAACTAGTACGATGAGTTCATGAGCCGATAAGATGGTTTGACACAAGGGACTCCCATGTTTGCATGATAGTCTAGCATCCACGTGCAGTTTTTCTTGGATGCATAACTCTTCAAGACAACTATAAAACAAACATGTACGTCATGGAGGCTGCAGCATTGCAAATTGGACAGCAACAATACTGTGGAAGGTCTAAACAAACTTAGCAAGCCAGCCATTCCAAGCTAAATAATAGCTGTTGAGTCCCTAGCAAGCACTAAGTGAGGAATGAATGTTGACATTGCTGCCTGAAACGCAGCCCTCCTAAGTAACCTAAGAAGCCAAAATGAAAATCGTCAACTCCCACAGTATTCAGACAATAAAAATTAAATCTCAAGACACACACGCACACAGACGCACACACACGTAAAGCAAAGTAGACAGCTCCTGCTCGCTCTGCCCTTCCCTCCCCGAGGCAGGGAAAAAGCAAAGGAGCCTTGCAAACCAAAATGAATAATGGGAGGATGGAGAGATACGGCCTAATTTTGTGCCCCCCCACCCCCACACTGAGTGGTTATCACTTTCTCTCACTGAGTACTTCTCTCTCTCTCTTTCTCTCTCTCTCTTTCTCTGCTGAATGGAGATTAAAAGCTGATAGGAGATTGCAAAGACATGTTACACTCCTGTTCTGAAACACACACACACACACACACACACACACACACACACACACACACACACACACACACACACACGCACATGCATACAGATGGTAACATTAGCTCTTGTATAGCTGGGAGCTCTTGATGTAAAACACATGTTCCTGCCTCGGCAGTGTGTGCCGGTGTGTCTACGGCTGTTTAAACCAACTTTATCGCTCCATCAGTTCAGAGACAAGGAACGATTCATTCAGAGAGAGAGAGGGGAGGGGGTTGAAGGGTAGGAGGGAGGGGTGTGTGAGTGTGTATGTTCGTGTGTGTGTGTTTAGGAGACAGTGATTGACAGAAATTCTCCATTTCTCCCTTCAGTATTAATCAAACCTTTGGAACGTCAAACACAGTGATATTACGGCTATGGATTATCCCAAAAATCCACAGCGTCGTACAAACATGATGCCTTTTTCACTTCTTTGAATGATAGATGACATGGGCTGCTATGCATAGTAAGTGTTTGACAAGGTTACACACATTAAATACACGTCTTTCAGCAGCTCCATTATTTTCAAGTAAAAGTAATTCTGCAGATGTTTAAATCAGTTCTAAGCGTTGTTTTGAGCTCCTTTTTTATCAGCTCAATCAAAACTGTCTTAGGCTTATATATCAGCTGATTGCAGATATGTCAGTATCGGCTTATATATGTCACAAGAAGCAAAGAAAAATGCGCTCATGTTGAAATAAGAATTGAAATTCATTGCATTTGTTGTCCACTAGAGAGCAGTAACGAGCACATGTTCAGTCTGTGGCTTGTCCACCATAAGAGAACCGTTTCTAGATTGATTGTTGGCTATTGGCTGATGACTTATTGAATTAATGTGAATAAGAGAAACAGAGCTTAATTTGCTCATTGTTTCATCGTCACTGTGACTATAGCAGAAATAAATAACCAGCAAACATGAACAGATCACCTACGTTGAATCTGCAATTTCTAGTCTTCTTTTCCACCTCTGTCTCTTTATCGATCCATTAATTCTATATATTAAACCATCAGAGTCATGCAACAGGAAATATGAAGCACAGCAGGAAGACTTGAAGACTGAAGATTGTGCGAAGGGGACTTTGTTTAGGTCCTGTGGCTCCGTTGTACCTGCAGCTATTCAGTTAAGAAGCTGATTCATGCCTAAATTGCAACTGTGGAGCAGGTCTGAAAAAGAACTGCAGCACCGACACCATGTCTGCTTCTGGTTAACCACCAGTATGGTTTAGTCTAGTCGGAAAAAATAAAAGTACAGGTGGCTTCAACATACACATACTTACACATATTTTACTCTCTGTTCTCTGTGTCGCATCAGACTTCAAATTATCCCATTCTCATCTTAACAAGAGAGAAAGGAGGAAGGAGAGAACAGAGACGGCCAGTTCCTCAAAAGGTATAATCCATCACAGGAGAATCAGCAAAAACATATATGAAGCACCGTCTTTCTGCCTTCTGTTTATGCGGTGCCCTAAGTTTTGTTCTATTTTTATTCTTTGGCAGCAGTGCAGCACTGAAGCGCTGGATCAGAACTGTAGTCACATTTCAGCTAAACTGCAGAGTGCTGTGAAATTAAAAAACGAAACACACATGTCGATAACATTTTGTTAAACCGATTGATGGGACGGCCAAACGCAGCCAGCGAAATAACAGAAAACAAATAGATTTGCTTGATAAAGGTTTCTTCTCGCCGCCAGTCGTTCTAGCAGACTGAACTCATCTACATTTAGATTCACCGGCCAATGTGTGTGGTCATCCGTGCCTTTGAGTTAGAGCCTGTGTGTGTGTGTGTGTGTGTGTGTGTGTGTGTGTGGCTGTGAGCTTTATTGACCAGCAGATGAAGGCTGTGTGTGTGTGATGAGAAGCAGGCGACCAGATGGACTTATGGGAAATAAAAAACCTTTTATTTATTTATACGATTTGATTAAATGGCATTTGTTTCTGTCTCCTGGTGTGTATGTGTGTCCATGCGTGGTAATATGTGTGTGTGTGTGTGCCTTGTATTTAATGACAAATAGAATTGAGGGATCAGGGCAATCAGGTTTGAATGATTACTATGGGAACGAGGGAGAGAGACTGATATGGAGGGAGAGAAAGGGAAGGAAAAGAGACACAGTCAGATTACAGAATCAGCTAATTCTTAAACATCAGCACAAAACAGAAATCACTGCTTGTGTTTGTTGATCTTTCTCTCCTCCTTCCTCCTCCTCTTGTGTGTGTTCTTACAGTCTGTTCATCTCTGAGATGGATACCAGTGTTTCTGCCTTTCTGTCCTCTCTCAGCAGCCCTCTCCCGTCTGTTCGCTCCTTCCTATCAATGTCTGTCTCTGCGTCAGTGCTTCTGTAATAATGCCATTAATTACAGCTGCTTTTTTTAAAGAGCTTTTACAATATTGCCCCTGGATATTTTTCTACTTTCAGTTAATAGCTGTTCATATGAGCTCTTTCTTGTGTGGATTTAAAGAGATCCGATGCATAAAAATGACGTCCTTGCATATCGGGGTCATTTGGGTTGCAGCTAACCGCTATTTCTGTTGATGTATTGATTATCTTCATCTTCATCAAATATTGGTTTTGTTGACAAAATGGAAATTTCCTCCAGCCTCAGGTGACATCTTCATGTTGTTTCATGCAACCAACGACAGCTGCAGCTCACGATTAATTTAGCATCGATTCATCAATTAATTGACTGGTCGTTGAAACATTAGAAAACTGTGTTGCTGCGTGCTGAAAAATGTCCATCACAGCTTCCTAAAGCCAAATGTAACGTCTCAAATGTCTCATTCAGGGCTGCAAACAACCATTTTTTTTATTGTTGGTCAATCTGTCACTTATATTCTCGATGAATTGATTAGTTGTGTGGCCTCTAAAATGTGAGAAAATGGTGAAAAATGTCCATCAGTGTTTCCCCAAAGCCCAAGATGACGTCCTCAAATGTCCACAACCAAAAGATATTCAGTTTATTGTCACAGAGGAGTAAGAAACCAGAAAATATTCACATTTAAGACACATGAATCAGAGAATTTATACTTTAAAAAAAATGATTTGAACCAATTAATCAGTTATCAGCATTGTTGCCAGTTAATGTAATAATTGATAGCTAATCAATTAATTTTGCAGCTGTAGACTTTTTTTTCTGAACGATCTAAATACCCAAAAATAATCACTTCACTGCTGCTGTTATGTACATCCAAGAAGAGCAGGAAATTCTTACATTTGAGAATATTTCAGATACTTGCATTTTTTTTTTTTTTTTACTGGATTAATCGATTATGAAAACATTTGCCAATTCATCTTCTTTTAATCAGCTAATAAGTGAATTGACTTGCTTGACTTGAGTTGCACCAACATCTCAAAATCCAAAGATGTGTCATCTTTACCAAAGTGAGGTGATGCAAATCCTCATTTGAGACGCTGGAAGAAAAGAATATTTGTCATTTCTGTCTGATAAATTGCTAATAAACAGTAATTAAATGTTCTGCCCGTTGACATCATGGGTGCTCGTAGCACATATGGTCAGATGTGTTTTAAACAGGTGCTGTCTGGCTGAAAGACACTTGTTTGGCCTTCTCAGTTAATATTCAGGGATGTTCCTGTGCTTTACAGTGCAGCCTCCAAAGGTCACTCTCAACAGTTCATAAATATGTGGTGTACATTAAATCCCGGCTGGGAGAATTTCTTATGCTCCTTCCTCATTAGTCCGAGTCAGACTGTCAGTGGAATGGCTTTCAATAGAGAGTGAAACATGTACAGTCATCTGATAGAGATTTAAATTGAAGATATAGGTTATTTTTGTTAGTTTGACACAAGTGGTGCAGTAATCACAATGAAAAGATACTTTTATGATGCATTTTGTGAAACATCTTGTAATTTGTGTGTCTGTATTTCGCTGTGTGACCTATTTCTTTTTTTTTAACGTTTAATCGTCCACAACAGGAGCTTTCACACGCACTGCATGCCTGATCCGTGTCAGCCTTTGCGTTTATCTTTCTGAAAAGCATTAGCATGAGCAGAAACTGCCAGCAGATTGCTTTTGCAAACTCGACTCGAAACTTTTGCCGGAGAGCTGAAGCCGGTGTGGTCCTTGTGTAATGTTTAAAAAAGTAACGAAAACACAGCGATGATCAAAGTAAAGAAACAGTAAACCCCGAAAGAATTAGGTCAGTCGTATTTTCTGTGCGAGTTTCAGAGAAGGGCTGTGCTGTTCTTTTGTCTTGGTTGATTTTTCTCATTAAGATAATTTTAGGTTGGATGCTTTTCTAGAAAAGTTTTTTTGGATCATAACTCAAATGATTTAGAAATGTGGCTCCCCAGAGGAGCTGAGCTGCCTCAGCCTGCCAGTTTACTGTGTTTGTGCGCGTGTGTGCGAGTGAGTGTGTGTGTGGTTTGCGTGCAGTGCAGTTCTTGTGTAATGGCTGTAGCTTACAGAGGATGTAGTGTGTGACTGCACAATGTGTATCTGTCTACTGTACACCAACTAACAACCTGCAGCTTGCTAGACACACTCAGCTTGGGTAAAGAGTGTGATCTGCTCGCGCGCGCGTGTGTGTGTGCGCGCATGCATGTGTGTATGTGCGTCTGCTAGAAAGAACGAGGGAAAGACAAGGATTGTCTACATATGTTCCAGCACAGATTCCAACCTCATAAATCACTTCAACTGGTGTTCAACAGTCAATCTCTGTCTCTCTCTCACCCTCTCTCTCTCCGTCTCTCTCTCTTTCTCAATAGAAACACGCTCTTCTTCCTCTGCCAACAGGGAGATTTGTGTTCTGTGTCTCTGTCGTATAGGATTAGAGAAGAGACAGAGAGAACAGAGGGAAGAAGGAGAGAGAGGGAGAACGAGGAGGAAATGGATAGAATGGGGTAAAACAGAGGGGGGAGAGAGGGAGGAAAGCAAGATTTTTGCCTTTTTCTTGGCAGAATGTGAGTGTGTGCTCTCTCTTTTGGCCAATCTCTCTTCTTCGACATCATCTCTGTACTTCTCGCTTACTCTGCTTGTGTGTGTGTGTGTGTGTGTGTGTGTCTTTATCTGTGCCTGTGTGTCCTGATGTTATCCAGATGTGCAGCTACAGTGGGCTGTAAAACTCAGAGTTATTGTCATAACATTGTTGCTCACTGTGTGTGTGTGTGTGTGTGTGTGTGTGTGTGTGTGTGTGTGTGTGTGTGTGAGTCTTTGCGCATGTGTGTGTATGGGAGGATTAGTCGGTTAGTGGGCGTGTGCACGTGTGTTGCTTCCTGTCTTCGTCCTCACACTTTATTACCAAGCTGATGGAGAGCCAACACATGGACACACACACACTTTACACACATGCACATGCTGTATGAGCAACACAAGAGTCAGTTTTCTGCAGTGTCATTTGTTCCATTATATATTTACAGGCTCTTTACTCCATCTGTGTGCAGGATGTCCAGCTCCCGGTCTATTTGCTCATCTGTGTTGGTGGATTTAAGATAACTGGCAGTGGTTTGGAATCAATAGCTCCTCTGTGTTTTGTATCATGGCTCTGCCAGAGAGGAGAGATACAGCTTGGGCCATATAGGGCTGAGAAATAAACCATTTTTCAGTACAGTGTATCGTGTAATGTGTATGAAACAAGTATATAAAAGCTTAGTGGGGGACCTCACCGGCTGTAATGACAACTGTCGCTGCTGAATTTACTCAGCTGTAGTTTGCAAACGATAAATCTGCAAGTTTGCCAACAGGGTGTCCTGCATACGTGTTCTCCATCAGGGATGACAGCTTATCCATCATTCTCCTTTCTACCACCACCTCCACGAACCAGTCTGCTAAGTCTCTTCCTGTCAGCGGTTTAGATGCATAGATGAAGGCTGGTTTCACCACAGAGTCCAAAAAAAGACCTGCATTAGTCCAGTCCAGTTTATTATTCAGGTGAACACTCGGGTACTTGTAAGATTCCACCTTCTCAGTATCCGTTCCCTGCTTGTTCAGTGGTGTAGGAGGAGAGTGTTTGCACCTAATAGGCTCACTCTCTGCAAAACAGTCTTTGGCAAAAGATGTGGAAAAAGTTTTTGAAAATAAGGAGTCAGTCGTGTCTTTCTGCTGTTCGTAAAAAGGCGAACAGAGTGGTGAATCATGTTGTACATAAACAAGATCCCCTCATGGCAATCATACACATGTAGATAGCCTTCTCAGCTCTGCCAAAATCTCTGAATTTTGACAGAGCTGTGAAGCTAACAGCTAGCTCAGCAGTTATCAACTGCTGTAGTTTAATTAATAGAAAAATATCGCAACTATATTGGCCAGAAATATATGAAGTTGTCATGCAAAATGCTGTTTTAAGCAATAATTAAATTATAAACGATTGTTAAATGCAAGCGTCTTGTTTTTCTCCCAGTTCTTCATATCATGCATGCTGATACCTGCCTACAGATATGACTTTCAGAAGACGCCTTTTGCTGCCTGCATTCATATTCCCTGTGAAAAAAAAAGTTTGTAATGACTAATTATTCAACACATGAAGCCTTAATGTGGTTTCTTTTCTTTCCACAACACCCACTCCGCTTACTGTCAATCACCCGACACCTGCAGGACGAAATGGAAAGCCTCTGCCAGGAAATAATCCTTCAAAAACGCACTGCCTTGCAAACTTCATTGCAGATCCATCGGCTGTTAACGGAAGCAGTTAATCTCAATTAAGGTTTGTCACCTTGAAGGCTGTAAAGTCACACACACGCGCACATTCTCGCAAGACACGGCTGCGGACTTTCGCAGGCGTGGAAAATCAGAGTCACTTTGATAATGCGTGTGTGAAAGTGTGTGGGAGGAGGTGGCTCTTCACCTGCGACAGCATATCTCCTAGTGAAGTTTATAACCACTAGAGGGAGCAATGAGCTTTGGCTTCCTGCTCACATATATAAAACTGATTTCCCATGTCTGCACAGTTGCATGTACTGCATGCATGGAGAGAAAATGAGAAGAACTCGATGTAAGGTGCAAGCTGTGCCGTCACTATGGGTTTCTGTCTTTTTTTTTTTTTTTTTTGCACTCTTTCCTCGCCCATGACCCCAGAAGCAATGCACAAACTGCCCGGCTGTTTATACTTCAGCTCAAGCATAAAACATATTTCGGGCCGTCGTTAAATTTGATATTACCTCATCCGTCTGCGCTGTGGTTCGGCGGCACAGTGACTGTTGGAAATGATCAGTATCTCTCCTCCGCTCCCTTTCTGTTTACTCCTCTCCGAACTGTATTATCTCTATTGTTTTTATTTGTTTTCTCGCTGTGAAGAGATGGGAGAGAAGATATAGCTGCAGATAAAATAATGAAAGTTAAACAACAAAAAAAGACAATCCGAGCTGTGGACTCAGAAGCATCTCCCCTTCTCTGTGTCTTTCTGTGAGTGTTTATCGCCCTCTGTCTCATCCCATCCCCCGCTCCCTCTTTCTTATTCTTTCTCTCAGCAATGACTAGCTGCTAACTAACCCTCTGAAGGTCTCTGTATCTGCCAGCTGTAGGTGTCTTTAGTGAGTCTACGAGAGTGTGTGTAGCGCCGTGTGGAGAAAGTCAAGCCCCCAGGCTGTATCCAGATGAACGATGTGTGTGTGTGTGTGTGTGTGTGGATAATATCAAACTGTTAGTACCAAATCTTAGTCACTAGCAGTAATTTGTTCACTCTCTTTCTCGGCTTCTTTCTCCCAGTTTCCTCGCCGCTCGCTCTTTCTCTGTATCTTTCTGGTTCTTTCTCAGACAGATTGCTTTCTGCAGGGGTGGCAGAGAAGACGAGATAGACAGAGAGAAAAATTGAGATTCCTTGTCCTTGAGTGACCCAGTTCCATTTCTCACTGAAAATGAAAAAGTCTGCTTTGTAGTTCTCTCCAACCGCTGTTTCTATTACAAGGATTTTTGTTATTGGTTTTTTTGAATGTAATAAATTTTGCTCCGTTTGCCTTTTCGTGTTCTTTTTACCTCCCTTGAGCAACGCAAACAGCCAGTGTTTCTTGGTGTTTGAGGTAAATCTGGGATGTGGACTTACATGGTTACTGCTATCAATATTAAGTTCCATTAAAGTGAAACATC
This sequence comes from Chaetodon trifasciatus, assembly GCA_037975065.1. Classification (NCBI taxonomy): domain Eukaryota; kingdom Metazoa; phylum Chordata; class Actinopteri; order Chaetodontiformes; family Chaetodontidae; genus Chaetodon; species Chaetodon trifasciatus. The sequence goes on along the minus strand of JBBMOE010000015.1, from coordinate 7,053,611 downwards.
TCTGAGATAAAACAGTTTAACTCGCTTTTCTTAAAATGTGTATTTTATTTCATGTAGGTGTTTAAGCCCCTCTGGTAATTACAATGGGTGATTTACTCAATTATCGGTGCAACACTGCACCCGTTTAACACTCCTACATATTAGTAGAATGGCACTGTACAATTTACAGTTTGTGTCACATATTAGACGACATAAAATGTGAATTAATGACATTTCAAAGTTAATTTAATTTGTGTAAAACACTGCACTAAACTGTAGTATGCAGAGTGCTTCCCCATATGCTTCATATGAGCTGAAATGGGCTTTTAAAAACCTACTGTAGCAGCACAACACATGAACTGACTCTTCACCGAGGCATAAAATAGCAATGTAGAGGCATTGAAAACCATTAAGAGATGAGCCATTGTGTCCGCCGGCGGTCACGTGTTTGACAAAAAGTGCAGATAGCAGAGATACAATAAGCATCAACAAAGCAACAGACCCAAATGGAGCTCAGGATTCCAGATCTGGCGTTGACTGGAGTGTTAGCACGCTGCCTTTGGAGGTGTGAGAGCAGAGCTTGATTCCTGGCCAGCTTTCAAACCTGTTGATAGATCTGACTGTTTGGCAGCGGCCAAGTGCCACGTGTGGAAAGATCCTTTTTCTTTGGAGCCCAATTAAGGCCTCAGATAAAGGGACAGCCAGGTTTTGAGGCTTGGTAGGACACCGTTTTGTGTTTATGCTGTTACCTCAGTGCTTGGATGCCTGTGTAAAGCACAATATGAAAACTCTCAACAAATAGGATGTCATAGTACTCTCTCTCACACTCTCTCTCTCTCTCTCTCTCTCTCTCTCTCTCTCTCTCTCTCTCTCTCTCTCTGTCTGATAGCATGAGGGTCATCATACATGGTGCTGTCTGGAGCAAATGGAACAAAGATGAGACATTGATTATACACACACGCAGACACACACACACTCCTTCGAGGGTAACTGATCTGTTCGGTTCTTCTTGACAGCTAGAGCATGACCATCGACACCCCAAATGTGTGTGTGTGTCTGTGTGTGTGTGGCCCCACTGCAGCGGCAGGACTTTGAGAAGGAGAGAGAGGGATGAAGTGATGAAGGGCTGCAGAAAGGGTTGGAGTAATTCAGATATTGATGTGTTAGGCTCTAACTCCACCCCGAGGGCCTGTCAAGGTGGAAAATGTCAAACAGACCCCTGGCTGGTCGCACCAACCACTTAGCATCGCCGGGAGCCTCAGCGGTGGTGGTGACACAGAACAAGTGCATGCAAAGTGACAAAGAGCTCCACTCAGTCATATCTTAAAATATACAGATGTATGGAAGCACATGAACTCTGAAATTCTCTGTCGACCTCACACAACCTGCACACACACTCATATGCCAAGTTTTCAACAAGTAAAAGGATGGAAATATCCAAATAAACTTCTGGAACTGCCCCTGCAGGATAACCCTCTGCCCCACTGTCCCTGTTTACTCAGATCTGGTGATTTACGAGTAATTGACTCGTTTAATGACAGAAAATGAATGGACTAGAACTTATTGATTATTGGTTATCCAGGCACAAACATTTGATAGTTTCAGCTTCTCAAATATTTATTATGTTTGCATTTTGGACTGACCATTTTCAAAGACATCACCTCTGGGAAATGGAGATGGGTGATTTTAACTATTTTTAGCCATGCTAGCACCAAGCTAACGTTGACTGTACATATGGCAGAGTATTGGATTGATTGCCATGAAATGTGGTGCCCAGAAGATGAAGTTTCATGACCTCCGTGACTTTTCCTGTAGCGCCACCAGCTGGTCATAGATTTCATGTATTCTGTGAAACGTCTCAGCGTCTCCTGGGTGGCTTAGCACAACTTTTTGCACATTTGACATTCATAGCTCAGTGAATCTTGACGACTTTTGATGGTCCCCTCGCTTTTTATCTAGTCCCAAAATGAGGTTGACATTTGTGTTTTTTTACTGAAATGTCTGTTGGATAGATGGCCATAAAATGTCGTACAGACCCTCATGTTCGCCTCAGGAAGAATTGTAAGCACTGTGGTGATCCTCTGACTTTTCATCTAGTGCCATTATTAGGTCAAAACTTTGTTTTATGACTAAATACTGAATGACACTCCCATCCAGCTCAGTTGTACTTTGTTTAAATGATAATTACCAAAAATCAGCATGCTAACATGCTAAGCTAAGATGGTGAACATGGAAAACATTATACCTAATAAACATCAGCATGTTAGCATGGTCATTATAGTATATCAGGATGCTGAGGTTTGTATTTAGACTCTTAATATTGTCATAGAATAAATGAGAAATTGGAAACATAGTAAACAGGTTAATCAATAATGATAAGAATTGCAGCCCTACTCATTAAGTTCTGAACTGTCAGCTCCTTTTGTTTTAATCCTTACACATAACCTTGTCAGTGATTTTAAATGACTTAGACATGCTGTATGCATTGTCCCTGTGTGTCTGTGTAGCATACAGTGAACAATAGCTTTACCCTGAGCACTGCATCTATACCTTACTATGCATTTGCACGTGCACACACTCATTTAGACCTGATGGATCATGCTAAGCACCACCTTCAACATACAGACTTCTCCAGCATTGACACTGCTCTGGGACAATGTCAGAGTACAGTCAACAGCTCTCTACAATATTCTGAAGGGTTGCTGACGGTTGTGTGCAGTCATATCGAGGCTTGCATAATGCAATGCTACAGTGCTGTCAGTTCCACAGTAATGATGGTTAAAGGTCACAGTATTTCATTAATTTCAGGCACTCTTAATCGCAGGCAGTATTGCTCTCGGTGTGAATTGCCTCCGCCAGAGATGGAAGAAAAAGTGGGCGGGCAGCTTGCGATGGAGCATCAGAAGACATCTGAATTGACAGGGTGAAGATGTAGGAAAGGATGTTTTTTCTCCGTTGGTTTTTCTCATCCTTCCATCAGTTTTAAAGTCAATTACACATAAATGTTGGCAACAACCCCTCTGAGGACATTTGATTACTGAATTCATCATTTCCTTTTAAGACAACTCTTTTTTTTTTCTTTTTCAATCGCATTCAAGCAAACGCTTGTTCCTGCTCTCATTATGCTCCTGAAGTATTATTCATTTGTTTTGCTACGAGTCCAGTATGGCCTCTGCATTTCGATGCGCGGCCTTAATGAGCTGGCTAGCCTTATCATTTGTCCCTTTGGCTTCAGTTTGATTGTTGAAGTTGCCCAGTGGGCTTTGAAGCTTACAGTGTTATTATTTCGTATGCATTTTGCTCAATATGAATATAAAGTTTAGTGTTCTGACTTTGATGGCAGAATACTTAAAATTTTTGGGGAAAACCAGTGTGATAAATACTGTTTTTGAAATAAATAATACCTACTGTCCTCAAATTTATTCAGGCATGAATCTATCTGAATTGTTTAGAGAATGTTAAGGCAGTTAAATAACAGTTTACAGTGAGTTTCAGTTCTCTCACTTAACTTATATTTCAGTTTGTGCATGTTTCTGTGCATGCAGATGTGTGTGTGTGTGTGTGTATACCTGTGCTGTAAAGGCTGTGTGTATTACTGAATGCAGCACAGCTGTACTGTTCAGCACATCCTGCTGTGTGTGTGTGTGAGGGAGTGTTTTTTCTGCAGTTTGTGTGTTTCCCGTATCTTCCTCTGCTCAGTGTTCACCTTGACCTCTGCGCCCACCCAGTGTTGCTCATTTCCCACTGCCATGACCTCTCACACTAACACACACACACACGCAGAAAAAAAAATACATAATTTGCCATCGGACCGAGGTCGAGAGAGACTCTGAAAACGTTCCACTTCACCGAAGAGATGAACACTCCTATCTTATGCCAGGGCCATACGTGCTGTGTTTACTTGTCCATACATGTATTGACAGCACACAGAGAATCAGACAGGCAGGTCAGCCGGTGGATGAACAGCTCGCTTTGACGACAGGCAGACAAAGTGATCAGTAAATATAAAAGTACAGGCAATAATTCATGCTGCTGTGTGGGAATATAAATTAAAACCTATCAAGACGAGCTTCCCTGACGGACCCCTGTGGAATTTCAAATATTAAAAATGGCAGAGATGTTGTGAAAATTTCCTTCTCTACTTGTGGATTCACCAGTCTCTCCTCTCCACCCTGGCCTCCTCCCCCTGTTCTCCCCTCTGTACTCTTCAGCACTAGGGCTAATTGGAGAGATAAAGTCATTTAGCAAGGCAGTGTGTGTGTGTTAGAGGTCATTTAGAGGTGTAGTTCTTTAAAGTGCCATCCATTATGCAGTTTGGTTGGAATTGCTCCTCCTATCATTTCTCTCTCTTCTCTCCTTCTTTTCCTCTCAATCATTTTTTACATCTTCCTCCTCTCTCTGTCACTCTTTCTTCATCTCTCTCTCTTCCTCTCCTCGAGTCGGGAAATCTTTCCTGTCCGAGGTAGTTTGGCAATTAAGATGCATTGCCATTTTGTGTGTGAGTATGCACATCCTCGCCTTGTTTAAATTGCAACAATTAAAAACATTCAGCGAAACAGCTGTTACCATCAATCCAGAATGGAAATGTAGGAAATTAGAAAACAAGTTGTTTTTGCTGCTGTGTTAACAGAGAGAAATGTGTTTGTGCAGGTTTGTGTCTTTTTTAAATGTTTATGAACACACAGTTTATTGCCTGTCAACTCAGTTTACTGCATGTAATTTAATGTCTTATTTTCATTTGTACATGTCTTATTTGTTCCTCTCTGTAGAGCAAATTACGCTGGTGGTCATTACTTAATTACAACATCAGACTTCTCTGCAGATGACCGCCATCATAGTGGCAGTCTCACAGATTTCAGTCCTGGTTGATTTGGCGCCACCGGTGTTTACAAGTGGTAACAGCAAATGCTGTTTCATGCTACAGGTCACAGAATTCTGGGGTCAGCAAAACAAAAATCTGATCTGATTGTGAGTCTGCAGACAAAAGGGCACAGTGAAGCTGTCAGTGAGAAGTTGGAGGTGTGCAGCCTGTCGCCTGCAGCTCCTCATCTAACAGCTCACCGTGGCTGCTCCCCCATGTTCCATTACTACCTGCAATATTTCAAACTGATCCGCTGTCAGAAAATGACTGTTGTCTTGTTTTGATGGACAACAGCACTAAGTACTTCATAATAAAAGTCAACTCGTGTTTTACCAGCTCAGTGCTTTAAATGTGAAGCAGCAGCAGGTTTGCATTAGCAGTAACTTAATACAGCATTTTTCCAGGAATGTCACCACAGACACCCAGTTCGTAATACTGCAGATATATAAATATTGAAATACTTTCATCAGTGAGCCATTGTCTCAGTCTTCATTGTGTTACCTCATTCAGCAACAGATAATGACCAAACATTTATTTAAATGGAAATCTTTGAGATTACAACTTTAACTGATGTCACTGACTCTAATGAGCATGAGAACGTGTCATTTTGTTAATCAACCTTTTGTTTTAATCAGTTAGACTTTTTTCAGGAAATCAACAGGAGGATCTTTATGATAATGATGCTCCTACAAACACCAGTGATGTCCAAACACCTCTGCGCCCACAGCGAAGAAACCAAAAGCTCGTCATGAGTAATTTCCATTGCTAATGCTCAGCTGTATTTGAAAAGGGTATTTGCCTAATAGGAAACTCTGCTGTATCATAAGTCTTCAGGCCATTATCCACCCATTTTTAATTGTTTTTTAAAAATATGTATTCACATAAACCCCACAGTCATTATCTTATTATTACAGTGATGCAAGTGGGAGGATTTTAATTATTAATGACGAATGTCGCTTTTAACTCTACAGCTTTAGAGCTGCGGTCAACACACACGCAGAAATACTTTTGGTAAATGCATCCAAGGTTGTTTCTATATATATGCATGAAATTTAGAGCCTGTGGTTAGAGGTTTTAAAATAGCCACCTTTCAAACACTAAACCTCCTCAACTCTGCTTCTGATTGTAATCATGATAATCATATGAAAACTGTATGTGGATATCTTAAATGTCAGGCTTCCCCTCAAGTTTCAGATAAGATTGTCCTAAATTTAGGCCAGGATGTGACCTGTTATCCCGACTCGGAGACAAAACACAGTGTTAAGAGTCGTCAGCCATTCATACATTCCGATTAGAAGGGCGTGTTTCCTTAATTAGATGGCACAGTTTAGTGTTTTGGGTTTCAGTCCGACTGACGGTGTTCTGCCACTGTTGATTTCAGACACTGCACACACAGTTTTATTGTGCAGCAGCGCTGGTGATTTAGCTTCTAGCCCACGAGTACCTGAATGGGTCATGTGGGTCTGTGTTGTGTGGGAAGCAGTCCACCGAGCTATTCTCAGATAAACAATAAAATACAGTCTAAGACAGTTAATAAGACACTTAATACCAGTGGATAAGACTACAGGTATTAAGGATGCACATTATAATAATTCTGTCTCTCTCTCTCTCTCTTTCCCCTCTCTCTCTCTCTCTCCCTCTCCCTTTGGGCAGTGGGGTGAGTTAAGATTTCAGTGTCCTGGTTTCCACACCAGATTATGTGCGAGTTGTGTGTGTGTGTGTGTGTGTGTGTGTGTGTGTGTGTGTGTGTGTGTGTGTGTGTGTGTGTGCATGCCTGCTGCAGCAGCAAAGTGTGTTACTGTCAACCTACAGGGCCTTCCCATGAAGACACACACACGCACATGCTTATCGCCCCTTACTCTCTCTCTCTCTCTCTCTCTCTCTCTCTCTCTCTCTCTCTCTCTCTCTCACACACACACACACACACACACACACACA
>JBBMOE010000015.1:6900924-7035173 GCA_037975065.1 Chaetodon trifasciatus | reverse complement strand
CAGATGTGTGTGTGTGAGAGAGAGAGAGAGAGAGAGAGAGAGAGAGAGAGAGAGAGAGAGAGAGAGAGAGAGAGAGAGAGCGCACACTAATATAGTTAAAGTCAAACACTTGCCTGTAAAGAACCTCCTGTAGTTCAGATAAACACTAAAACACTTTATGCTACAAAGTGAAAGCATAACTCATCTCCTTCCACATCTGTCAAGTAGCTCTTGGCAAAATTACCGCAGTATCTCGCATCTCTGTTACAAGAGATCTCTCTCAGAGACTCCATGTTTAAAACACACAATTTATTCAGCTGGACTGGATCATTTTCCTTTCACTGAAGTATATGTTGGTGTTTTTATTAACCTTGTTCTACTCGGAGAAAATCAGCGTAGAGGAGAACAATGTTCTCAGTAGGATTTCCCATTAGGCATGATAAATGAGCACACATCATCTCTGTGCCACTAAGCCAATCTGTTTTCTCTCTCTCTCTCTCCTAACCTCACTAGCAAGTCATTGTTCTTGAGTGGTGTGAAAATGAAATAGCTATCAAAACTTCAGTCGACATCTTCTGTCCTTTTTCCTCTTTTCTCTCTGTGACTTTGCTTCTTTCGTAATCTCCCAAAGTTTCTTAATCAGTCTCTATTTGTGCTCCACTCTCAAATGCTTTCCGTCTCTCTGCATCCACAGCGGCGCAGAGGCAGCGGGGTCTTCTGTGCAAACTGTCTGACCACCAAGACGTCGTTGTGGAGGAAGAACGCTAATGGAGGCTACGTCTGCAACGCATGTGGTTTATACCAAAAACTGCATTCGGTGAGTCACACACAGACATGTACAGGTGCATGCAAACACCAGCTGTGTATTATACTGTATGTTTTTCTACACAAACAGTGTCGAGGTAGATAGAAATAGTCGTACACAGATGTGGTACATCAAGGGTGCTTTCACACCTGCCCTGTTGGGCTCAGTTAAAATAGGCCCTGGTGCGTTTGCCTGGTTAGTCCAGTTCATTTGGCTTGGTGTTAAAGCTGTCAGCCTAAAAACCATGTGGACCAACCAATCAGAACAAGACCATTTGAAAAGCTGGGTTCCACTTCCAAGCAGACTCTGGTGGGGTTCGTTTGTGGTGTGAAAACAAGCGAAGCAACCACAGGATTTCTGATGGTAGACATGTGATTTTAGCACGATTTCAGAAGCTAAACGACAAAGGAATCTATCTGCTGATCATGAAATCTGTTCAGGAAGCGATCCTATAATTGATCTATATAAGCCATAGATACATTCCTCCCTATCATCCTGCCTCTACTGTTAGTCATTACTCATAACATGCAGTGGATTTGTACTCTAATAATATGAATAATGCTTAGAATTGGTCACACCAAAAATTTCTGTGCTCATCAAAAGCATTGAAGTGCTACATAAACAGTCACCAAACTGTCCAATCAGGGAGTTCCCTGTCAGTGTACATAACTTCATGGTCACGCCAAAGTGCAGGTGTGAAAGCACCTAAGGTGTCACTGCCTGTGATCCCTTTTATTGTAGTTTCTTTTCAAAGTTATCAGAAGTGAGACAAGAAAGAAGCTTTAAATTTCAAAACCACTTTATTAAATGTAGAGCGATGGAAAGGAAACTAATACGGACAAGTGTATCATCACACAGGAGTTAATTTGCAGTGGTGAACTCCAATCCAGCCATAAGAGACCTACATGCGCTCACTTCATAAAGGTTGTACTGGACCAGGAACGCAGTACTTTGGACTATTTTGTAGACTCTGTGCAGTGTTTCAGTACGTCCACAGGGTGGTTCTGACCACTAATTATCATTCCTCCTGTTGGCCGATTAGCATATGAGGCAAATTAAATGGTGCATACTGCAGTAAAATTTTTGTATATATTCTGTGAATCCCACTGTGAAAGTAATATTGTGGATAAAGTATATTTGATTTGGTGGGTGCTGGGAGTTACAGACCATTTCAACAGTCACAGCGAGCCAGTTCCATGGAGTGAGAAATATGATGGAATGAATCAACTTTACCATCTAAGCCTGGGGAAAGTCTATGGAAATCCCAAATTTAATTAGACTGCATGAATTACAGATGAGATAAAGAGCCAGGCTGGAATTTAGTTGACTTCAGAATATGGAGCTTTCTCACCTCAGATATGTTTTTATGGAGCTTACGCTAATTTCACACTTGAATATACCTATTTAACCCAAGGGTTTACAAATATTATCGGTGTGAAACAAGCCTTCAGGGCTTGATGTATATACTGTATATGCCATATGCCAGATTCATGTTCACATATTGCATTTTTAAGCTCTGCTTGTAAAATTTCAAAGTGCGCAAAATTGTTTCAGTGTAGTAAATCACAGTGTTAATAAATGCATCAGGGGGTTGACTGTGTTACAACCCAGAGCACTGTGCTCCAATTATCGAATGGATCTTTAAAGACCTTTTAGAGGCTGACAAGCTGTAGCAGTTTACTCCTTCCTGCCCCTGCAGTTGTCCTTGGTCCAACCCGTTCATCTCATCTGCCGCTCCAATCACGTTCCAGCCCCCTCTTGACAATCTTCACGACAACCGTATTTTATATCCCATAGTAAAAGTTTTATACGCTCTACACACATTATTAGAGAGGATAGCAGCTAGTAAAACACTTCAGAGTGAGAGAGGGTAAGGCAGAGTTATGAATAAAGAGGGAGGAAAAAGGTGGGGGGGGGCAAAAAACAAAGAGAGAGAAAAGGGAGGAAGACAAAGAAGGAGGAGATTGAGGTAAAGAGTGATAATGAAGGGGGGGTGTCTAAAGAGTGAGAGATGGAGATTAGGGGAGGATGCAGAGGGGACATCCAAGAAGGGGAGGAAAGAGATGGAAAGACAGATAGATAGAGGGAGAATTATGTATACCAGTAGTAACTCAGCCCAGGCATTCTATCAAGCCAACCCCACAACCATAAAGGTATACAGCATCACAGATATCGTGTGTGTGTGTGTGTGTGTGTGTGTGTGTGTTTATTTGGCCATTTGAGTGTCTCACACAAGGTTGTAGATACGGAAATGCTGTAAATGGTGAGCATCTCACTTTTTATGTACATGTCTAGTTAATTAGGCTGCAAAGTGTACTGTGGAAATTAAATAAACAAATAAAAAACTGTCTCATCTACGAAGCTACAAGAAATTGGTTGGATTCCAGAGACCAGTGATCCACACAGAAGCACATCAGACGTCGTGCAGGTCCACACCCTGTGACCGAGACACTTGAATGTAAACTAGCGAGGTAAAGAGGAGGAGGGCCTTAAGAGGCAGACAGGGAGGAAGAGCAACGAGGCAGAGGCTCGAGCAAAGCATGTTAAATTTCTTTCCAAAGCAACAGCAACAGTAAAAGACAGAGAAAGTGCACCGGGGTGAAAGAGGGAGGCAATAAAAGAGAAGAAGCATGCATACAATCCCGTAGTACATATGAACTGCAGACACCACCAATCACACTAAACAAATATGCAGCAGAATGTGTTTTTGTGGCACAGTTGTGTCCATTAAGCACACACTGAAAAATCTGAGTGTTTATAGTCATCATACTGACTTCACTTAGTGTGAATGGATCAAATCCTGCTTTGAATTGGTATTTACTGCAGCATGGAACTGGGGCACAGCTTTGGACTGGTTCCACCATGGGAGTCGCTGTTTCTTCTCTCTTGCCTTTATTTCCTCGGCCACCCTTCTCCTGTATTCCCTCCCTCCCTCCTTCATCTCCTCCTGTTCGTTTCATGTCCCCTCCCTCTACCTCTTCCCCCTCTGCTCACCATATATTACTCCTTCCCCACTCCTCATTTACCTCATCTCCCTCGCGCCTGCCTGCCTTCCCCTTCCACTCCTGTCTTTGCCTTTTCCTCTCTTATTCTCCTCACTCCTCTTTAGCTGGAAACACAAAAAGTGAAAAGAATAAGAGAAATGTCAGCTGACAAAGAAGCTCAATATTGTGACGACTGACACGATGGCTGACATTATGTCGTTAATGTGGAGGCTGTGGAGGCGCGGAAGGATCCAGGTGTCTCAAATGGACACTGGCTCATTGCTATAAATGACTCTTTTCTCCTTAATAATCTGAGTAGCAGCTCTACAATGACTGATACCTCGCACACTGAGGCTGACACTGCCTTGACCACGACAAACACACACACACACACACGAGCATGCTATTATGCACAGGCCTTTAGAGACACACATTCTCAGTCGCAGACATGGAGGTATCCACACATACACGATGAGATAAATCATTCTAAGGGGATCCCAGCATAGACGGAATACATTACAAAAGCTTGAGCGCTTTATTGCTTTTTTTCTTTAAATAGAAGCCTTTCATCTTATCCACTTAAACACTTCTTTCATTCATCCATTTTCCTCCATCATATTTTCCCACTGTATTGTCCTTCTCAACACATCTTTTCATCTCCCACCATGTATGTCAAGAGCCCTTCATTGCTTTAAGACATGCAGTACAGACACAGCAGGGGTTTCTAGAGCCGTACAGGAGTTACATATAGGCACGTATAGTACATGGGCACATAATGAGGCTCTTTTCTGTGCCTGAAGCCCAATAAATCCGACCCGTGTACAGTGTAAATTTGAATTAGCTAAAACTTTCTTGATGCCTGAAAAGCTCTTCTCTTTTTGCCAGTCTAATCTGACTTTGTTGTCAGTTAATGCTGTGTGGAGGTCACTTTTTATGATGTGTATTTAAAGAGAAGGCTTCAATGAAGTTGGGTCTTTAATAGTGAAAGGATAGCAGATTCATTACTTTTGAGTTGAAGTGTAAACACTTTAAAAGACACTTTAAACTGTACAGTTTATTTAACTTCCAGGAAAGAAAATATTTCGCTAATTTGTCTGGAAACATTTTTGACTGTTTTGATCTTTTTTGGCATTTGCTTCGGATTGAAACATCAAAAAAGTTTCACCAATCATCAAGCAGCTTGCTTTATTAACCCCAGTGGGAAAGCGGACGGAAAGGATGTTACTGAGTACTTTGTGATTCAGCTTTTTCCTTTTTAACCCAAACTCTTAAGTTTCTCTCGGCTCATAAAACCTGTTTCTGTACTGTAAATGTTTTTTGATTGTATAGTTTGTCGTGCTTTTAGTGGGAATGATTACTTGATGATCAAGTGGATAGGACATTGATGAAGGCACATGTTTCTTACTTCAGTGAAGTGAAAGTTGAGTCTTAAAAACAAACTTCATTTACATCAGATGTAAGCACTCCCCCTTGTGGTAAGGGCAAAAACCGCAGTCTTAGGTGTGCTGAATAGTTTTAGCATGTTCAAACAAGCAATTAATTGGTCATGAGCTCAAATAGATATTTTGTATTGCACTCAGCTGTTACAATTTATTTTTTCTTCTAAGGTCAATTTAATATCATCATGGTCAAATAATGCCAAAATGTTGTCTAACCCTTTGTTTCCTTTGTCTCGTAGACACCCAGACCTCTGAACATCATAAAGCAAAACAACGGTGAGCAAATTATCCGACGGCGAACCCGAAAACGCCTCAACCCTGATTCGCTGTCGTCTGAAACCCCCGCCCCCAAGCAACAACGCATCACCAGCGAGGAGCGAATCAATGGCGAGGAGTCCGACAGAAGCTGTGCCTCCATGAAAAACCAGCAGCCGTCCCCTCGCTCACGCTCGCCCAGATCCACTCAAGCCTTCCTAGCCAATCAAACTTTGGAGATCCACCGACGCATGCCTCCTCTGCTCCTCCCTTCACATCCCCCCTCCTCATTGGTAGCTGAGGGCAATGGGGGCATCACTGAGGGAGGAATTATATCAAAAATAGAGGGAGGTAAAGGAGGAGGGGGATCAGAAAGAGGCAGTCCGATTGAAAAGTACATGCGTCCATCCAAACCGTCTAGTTACTCGCCTCCTGGTTCGCCCATTGAAAAGTATCAGTATCCCCTTTTCTCCTTGCCCCTACCATTAACCCTCTCACCTGATTTGACCCCCGAGTCAGATTGGCTCAGATTCTGGACCAAGTATAAGATGGCAGCCGCCTCTGGGGTTCCTGGTAGCATCAGTAATCTAAGCAGCCCTGGTAGCCTTGGAAATAACGCTCACTATCTTGGTGCCATGGTGACTCCAGTCCAGCATCCTCAGCAAAGCTACACGGTGCCTTACTGCGCCTCGCCCTACTCTCCTCTCCCCCCTCCTCCAGCTCCTCCTCACTATCCTCCTCCTCCTCTCCATTCCCAAACCTCCTCATCCTCATCATTAGAAAATGATGCTCCTTTGGATCTTGCAATAAGACAGAGAGACACAAGCGCTGCAAATGCGCACGTGTCGACGAACGGCGCGGAGAGAAGAAGGCAAGAATCGCCACTGACTGAGAGGTTGAGAGAGAACTGGAAAGGGGAGAAAGAGGAGGGGGAGAGGACAGATGGAGGGAACCAGAAGGAGGAAAGGAAGGAAGACAAGGATCATTTGACAAAAGGTCGGTCAAGTGTCCCATCGAATCGCACGATGGTGGAAGTGGCTACGCAGGATGACCTGAGCAACCGTTGTGTCCACTGTGGGATCTACTTCCTAGACGAGGTCATGTATGCCCTGCACATGAGTTGCCACGGTGACCGGGGACCATACCAATGCAGCTTTTGCCTCCACGTGTGTGCGGATCGCTACGATTTCACCACACACATACAGAGGGGCCTGCACAGGTACACAGACAAAACGTCGCAAAACAGGGGTCACACGCAAGACGGCATAATTCAGAACATCACAACGGCGTCAGAGCGCGAGAGTCACAATGCAACACCAGAGGAAAAAGGCGACCACAGTGAGGTCACAGACGAAAGCAATGATGTCGAAGGAGCTTGTCAAGATGACCAAGCAAACGAAGTTACAGGCAATGATGCCACTGACAATGAAACGGGAGTTGAAAAGGAGGTAACAGGAGAGGGTCATGAGGTGACAAACCAGGAACTGGGAGACAAGATGGTGTCAGATAGTAGTGATGCCATTACAGAAACCACAGAGGTCACAACTGAGTCTAAAAACTTAGACGAGAACACAGAGAGTAATTAATCTGATGCCTGTGACTCACACAAACCTTGAAGAACGTGTTTTATTGGATGAATAAGCTGTTATGTCTCCATGTTCCTGGAGGCTAGCTCATGTCAAAATGGGCCTATCCTGGGCACTAAATGGAACACATCCTTATGCTGGAAGCACTCGGCTGTCAAAATGGTCAAAAATCATTGTAGGCTCCCGCTGAACTGCTGCAGGGACAGTTTGGAGAAATAGCCTGAACGCTGTGTTGAGTGACGGTCACTTGACAGCTCTGTGGCAAGTATTCAACAACAGAGTCCGGGCATGCAGCTGAAAATCACCTTTAATAAACAGCCACTTCATGTGCTTTCCAAATAAGAGGATTGGAAGCTTGACTGAAAGTTGGACTGGTCTCATTTAGGATGAGTTTGAGGAGCTCAGCTCTTGCACAGCCACCATACAGCAGAGCAAAAAAAGAAAAAAAAGAAAATGCTACAAGCGAAACACTTTAACTGAACTGAGCTGAGCTGGTCTGCACCACGCTATACTGAACCCCGAGCTGGTCCAGCCCAGTCTGATGCATCATTCATTATCTTGGTACAACCAGATGTGATCTGGTTAGAACTGCTTTGTTCTGGTCCAGAGCATGTTTTTGACTGTTTCACCGCTGCGCAAATGGATCCAAAACCAAAACTTGTTTCGACTCTTTGAAACTGGTCAGTGTTAAATCAGTTTGTTCCGGCTCAGCTGGTGTTACCTTGGTACAAAAGGATCATTCGGTTTCTTTCTCTCGTGCCCTGTTGTCTCTGAAACTGTCAGTGCAAAATCACCACCGCTGCAACATGGCCCACGATGGGACACCGCTTGGGTTTGATTTGACGGGGACTTTTTGAACTGCTTAAAACCAGTTTCAGCTGGTTAAACCGGTGTGATTCCGGACCGAAGTGTTCTCTTCATCCATTCGGATCGAACCAAGTGACATTATTTTTTACCTTCCTCCGTGCCATGATACTAGCTACGTGCCTGGCTGCCTGCCTAATAGAACAACCATCTATTAACCTGCTTAACATTTATATTAATAATAATAATGGTAATAATAATTATGATGATGTTATAGTACAAAACATGCAATTTGCTACACTTTCCTATATATAATATGTTATTTTGTAAAGACAAATAATGCTTTTTTGCAGGAAATGGTACTATAAAAATTAGTCTTTTTGAGTTTTTTCTTTTTCATTTTTGAGTTATTTGTTTGTGTTCTTATGGACACTTGTTACATTGATAACAGCCGTCTAACAGAAATGGTACAGCAGAAGAGGGGGTTGTGTGTATGTGTGCATTTGTGTAATTGCTTTTATGTGTGTAAGGATCAAAGGATGTGTCCGTCCCCAAACGATGATGTAAAATAATGAAGGCTTGCGCTCGGTGTTTCAGTCCTCAGGGGTCACACGTGTTGCACACCAACCCACCTGTTTCATAGCATGTGACACATCATTTTTACATGTTAAATGGTCTAATGGTTTTAGCATGTTACATGATTTTCTCTTATATATACATATATATATATGCATATATATATATATGTTCTTATCATGCTCTTTATGTGTTAACAGGTCAGAATGGTCTTAGTATGTAACTTTTTTTTCTGTATGTCTTTCACATGTTAGGTTACACGGTTTTATAGAGAGACTTAGGACCTTAGGGAGATAACCCCTAAATTTTATCATAAGGATCAATTACTTGGGTTAACTGTATCAACTTTTGCTCTGTATTTCTGTATTGAGTCTGCAGAGCTTCTTGCCTACAGTGTTTTATTCAGCCTGTCATGTGTCTGAGAGTTTGGTAGGTTACGTCTGCGTAGCATGTTAGCATCGTGTAAAACCTGCAAAATAAGTTGCCTTTTCTGTGGATGGGAACTGTTACATGTTAGACATAAATATTTCTGAAAAAAAACAAAAAAAAATCACATTACAAGATTACATTAAGTTGCATTTTATAATTCAATGAACTGAAACGATCATGTCCAGCTAACCCATCCTACTTTTCTACCATTCATTGCCCACTTTTGGGTTCTTCACAGAAAGGCCCACCTGACACCGCAACTGAGTCTCTCTTTGAACCAAATTTTACAGTTCTCATCATTTATTTTTCATCCGTGAAAGAGTCGTGACAGTCAGTCCCCCGACGCGTCAGAATGGAGCAACACAGTGGCCATCTTGTTTATTTTTATAAAGAGAGAATCACTCCTCCAGCCTTGCTGCCTTAGTTGCTAGAAAACAAAACCAACCACCAAGGGACTCCTTTGAAGGAAGTAATAATAGGTCGAAAGACAATAAAAGACAGGAAGGAAGAAAGAATGAGAAAAAGATATTTTTCTATGCTTATCCAAAAGACATGAATGAAAAATATTCCGCCTAGTGCCTGGTAACCTGTACAGTTTTTCTAAAAGGTGTGTTTATTTGTGTCAAAAAGTTATGTAAGTTATGAGTCATGTCAGGCAGCAGTTGGGCGAACAGTCTTCTATTTGAATTCCCATGTACCAAGTTATCAGAGTCATCTATTGATTTCAGTCTCGCTGTCTGATTAGTCAGATACTTGTTCACACTGGGTGTTTTCAGCCCATGAGAAAGACCCACGAGTGCTTTTCAAATGAAACTGGTTGCTGTGCTAACTGTCAGCCACTAGTTAACCACCTTTCATTTTTGCATGTACGTACACGACTTAGTGGAAATGTTGAGAAATATGCCTCTGTAACGTTTGTATGAGAGACTTTAATACCAGGAAGATGTTCTCTACTGTGCGTTTGGTTTATTTGGAGTTGGAAGCTAAAGTATGGCATGCGGTCATGTCACCAGTGCCCATATCATGGTAAAAGTGTTACTGTTCCTCTCCTTTCTTTTCTTTTTAAATCAGCAGTGAGATGAGATTTCTTTCTTGCAGATATTTCAGAACAATGAATTATAAAATTTGACAAATTCTCGACTCAAGTCAGAGCAAAATGAAATAACTGAACTTTCCACCGAGCAGTCAGTGTGTTGTGGAGTGCTGCTAGCAGGCTAATACCTCTCGTACCGACATTACACCTTAAAGCATACTTTTACACAGGAAGACCTTGAACTGTATACTCTGTATGTTGGGGCGTATAGTGTAGATTTTCCAGGTTTTTAAATAATTGATCATGACAGTTGGAGCAAAGTGAAACTTTTTTCAGTTTCTGTTGAAATGCTAAAGGTGCCTTTACTCCTTAACAGCCAAAAAAAAAGCCTGTCTAACAGCACTACACACTGTACTGAATGCGTCACACAAAAAACACTAAGAAACCTTTTAAAGTATCGGTGCAATATATTTACATCAGAGCTGAAAATCTGGCTTATCACAGTCACGAGAAGACTTCTCACTGCTGCCGTAAAAATGCAATGAAATCTAACTATTCAGGATGGCACCTTAGTGTCTGCCATACATCTCACTCTGGTGTCAAGTGCAGGGATTTTTTGCCCCCTGAAGAGTTTGCTTAACACCTTTACCATGTATGGTTCCACTATCCATATCACACCTGTCAAGTGAAGACTTATGAGCTGCATGCGTAACATGGTTTGAAAATACTTTTATTCTGAATTTTGCCCTTTGATTTGCTGAATAGGTTCCATCAGGCTTTCATGATGAAGCTAATTCAAAAAACAAAATATTTTCTTTGGCTTTACTGCAGGAAATCTCTTGTGCTGATGTGTTAAGATTGTAGACTACGTTTTTTTTTGTTTTTTTTTTGTTTTTTTAGTTATGGGCATCTCTTGAGGGGCTGCTAGCATAATCAAACTGTTTACATTTGCAAATGTAGCAAAAAAGGGTCTTTGTTAAAAGAGAATAAAAGGAAGGACTGAGGGATACCTGCTGAGATGGATAGATGGGTGCCTTTGAAGAATATATGGGATCAAATGACGTTTCTGATGATAAGAGGTTTAGTTAGAGCATCCATTCATCGCCTCTCTTCTGTTGTTCGTCCCTCCCCTCAACATCACTTGTATCTCTCCCCTATGTTGTCTAATTTGACACCTACCTGTCCATCTCTCTTTCTTCTTATCTCTCCACCTGTCACTACTGCCCTCTGCCACTCATCACTTCCCTATTCCTCCTCTTTCCTGAATCCTTTCTTTTGTTAAAGGTGATCTCAGCTGGTAGACAGGTCGCAGGGTTTTAAATGGGAGTTAGGCGATTGTGTCATGCCGCATGGAGTTGAGCTGAGGTCGACTCAGTTACGCCAGAACTGACAGGAGCTGCTTAGGTTGTTACCAGCAGGAAAAATTTCAAATGCATGCTCGAAGCAAAGGGTGGATTTTCTCAGATTTAGGTTTATTCTTTTGCCAACGGGACTCACATTTAATAAAAATTCAACACAAATTTTCATCTTTTAAAAGATGTGAAGTCCTTTGGTAGAGATTTTCATGGGATTTCTAGGAAACAGTGTGACAAAGATAGAGTATATATATATATAAAAAAAAAAACTCAAATAGTTTTTGCCTTTTTTCTCCGTTTCTTTTTGTTCAATCTGGGTGCATATCTCATCTTGATGAACCACAAGGATTTCTCAGTGAGCCGGAGATAAATTCTGATGCCAAAATGTTTCAGTAGTTTAGCTTTTGAAAGAAAATCCTTCCCCTGTACTTACTGAGTTGAAAGTAAAAAGAACACAGCCTTGACAATAAAAAATGTTGCTCATGCACACTTTTTTGTATTGTAACTGCTCTGCAGAACCCTTTCCTATCCAAATACCTTCTTTTGTGTATTTGCCAGCTTAATATTCCCTCCCAGGATACTGTACATCTAAACCATAATAGATATTAATGCTGATAGGAATTTTGGGAGAGCGTTTCAGCTGTCTTTTACACTTCAAAACAGGCATTTTTGGCTAGAAATGAAGTTCTGCAGGACACACATGACTTGACCTTGTTTCCCTTCAATAATGAGTGTTTGTTTTAGGTTTGATGGCATTTCACATCAGCGTTTACATTGGGGAGCCTTAACAAGTGTTTTCATTTTTGTCTTTGTCAGAATGTGTTATAGAAAATGATGCTGTTGCTTGCACTCCATTTATTATGTTCTTATTGCCAAGGAAGGGACAGCACACACGCACACACACACACATACGCACACACACACACACACAAAGACACACACACACACACACACACACACAAAGACACACAGCAGCAGTGGTACGGATTGAGTGTACATTATGGGATGTACAGTGTTAACCATGGGAGACAAGGGAGCTAAAGGCCAGTTTATTAATGGTCAGACACACACATGCATGCACACGCACGCACACACACACACACACACACACACACACACACACATACACATACATCAACTATGTACATTTAACCAATATATTTAGTAGAATTTTGACTATTCAGTTGAATGGCTTTTATAGAAAAAAGTGGATTTTTTTTTTTTTTTAGTTTTTTTTTTTCTTTCTCATGTTGTATTTTATTCTGCTACCTTTCTGTACGTTATTGTTTTAGGTTTTATTTCATGCAAAAATGATATTTCAACAGCATATTTTGACAGCCAAGAAAAAGTTTGTTACACAGCTAAACTTGAAGAATAATGTTGATGATGATGATGATGATGATGATAATAATTAATAAAAGTAATAACAAACATACTGAAAATGGACAAGTGATGTTTGATTCTTTGGTGATTTACTGCAAAAAAAGAAGAAGAAATGCTTTGTTCTACCAATCAAACAACACAGACTGCTGCAGTCTGTAAATCTTCATGTGTTAGACGATCGGGTTCTAATCTGAGACAAACTGCAGCCTTTTTGGGATCACAAAGGCACAAATGTGGTGGCTGTGGGCTCAACAGATGCGGTTTGTAACACAAAGCTTTCATACCAAGTCAGGTGAATTATTTCAGAAAAGATTTCCAATAGAAAAAAGTGGATCCTCCAAACATGCCTCCTGCTGTGCTCTCTGAATACAGCCAGAAGCTCCACAGTCGGCATATATTTCTATTCACATCTGCCGCCTGCCTGCTTTTTTTCTGCTATTTTACTCACTTGCTTTTCCTTCTGATATAAGTAGGTAGTATATATGTTATTTATTTGTCACTTATATTATGTAATACTCTACAAATCCAACTAGCTCTGAATGAAATGTATGAATGAGCCTTAATCGTTCTGTCTGTCTGCACTGACCAGTGTTCCTGTGCAGAAAAAGACATTTTGAGCTGGTTGAATAGCTATGAAATTTTGCATAGCTATTAATGGCTCCCAGTGGATGATTCCATATGTTTTTTGCGACCCTGTGACCGTTCATCTAGAGCCACACTAAGCTCTGACTTTCTGCATGATCAACACTTTGTTCCATCACAAGGGAGCTTGTCAACTAATGACATTTGCTGTGAACATTCATGGCTGTCAGAGGATGAAATTGTAATTTTGTTTGTGACCCTCTGACCTTTCCTTTAAGACTGCTAGGATTTCAGTTTCCAGACAACAAATATTAAAGTCTGTGGACGATGTTTGAGCCACCCTGTTCAGCCACCGCCAGGCCAAAATGTCAACTTTACATGTTGTTATGTTGTTGATCAGCTGATTTTACTGACCCCGTCACCTTTCCTATTAGGGTTACCCTCCAGACAGAATTATTTTCTCAAAGGTCTCAAGGTTCAAATGTCCATTTTGGCATAATAGGCAGCATATCGTACCTTCACTATTTACAGTAGCAGCACCTCACTGACTGAACTTAACCAGAGGCTCATCTCTCACCACCACACACCATGCAGAAATAATTTGAGGGCATATTTTAATCTTCCCATTACCCTCCTTTGGATCAGCAACTTTGACAAACTTAATCAGCGGTGTTATCTGTCAGAAGAAAAGGCTGCTAATCTTTGGTGTATATTATATCAAGCATTATCAAGTTATCTTTGTGTTTATGATATGAACATTGATTTGAGTTGATTAACTCTGCTTTAGAGCCTGCAGTGGAATTCTGTCACAGCAGGATGCCATTTAATTGGGTCTATGTGTGTGTATTACTTATGTTGTGGGGACATAAATCTGTTTACACAGTCACATTGTGGGGACTCATCTTCGTTATGGGGACAAAAACAAGTTCCCATAATGCAAATCATTACATTTTAGGGTGAAGACTTGGGTTATGGTTAGTGTAAAGGCTTATGTAAAGGTTAGGGTTAGGTTTAGGCAAGCAGTCGTTATGGTTATGGTTCCGGTGAGTCTCCAGGAATTGAATGTAAGTCTATGTGATGTCCCCAAAAGTGATGGAAACACAACTGTGTGTGTGTGTGTGTGTGTGTGTGTGTGTGTGTGTGTGTGTGTGTCAGACTAGAATATTAAACACCCTGGTGTCTACTGGAGAGGTCACCACACAGACACATGCAGCTGCACATAATTATGAACCTGTTCAAGGCAAAAGAGAAGAATCCATCAAATGAATAAAAGGCAAAACAAATAAAAGGAAAGCGAAAACAGCTTGCAACAATTCATGGGCACGTTTACATACTATGTATGCTAGAAAGGGTCAAACGCGTCAGATGGCACACATGCCTGCGCACACAGAAATCTTCTGGCTTCCAACGTCAAACTTGCATAACTTCTCAGTATGCGTTGCGTGCCCCTGCCTGTCTGTCTGTCAGCCTGCCTGTCTCACTGTTTAAACATCTTGCAAACATCATTTCTGTGTATTGTAATTCATGTTTATGTATGAGTTACCTACACTGTTGACAGAGGGTTTGACTCTGTGTGCCTATGTGTGAGACAGCACCCGAACAAGGAGGTGTGAGATTGTTGGTGTGCAGGTGCTTATGCATGAAGCTGTAATGTTGTTGCTGGTGTCATGTCTTCATGTGGGGTGATTGAGATGCACTTTCACAGCTGTCATAGATAGATAGATAGATAGATAGATAGATAGATAGATAGATAGATAGATAGATAGATAGATGTAAATTTGATCTAGTTTCTGGGCTCTTTGAATTATGAATGTGGTTCATGTTGACAGCTGTGAAGGTTGATAGTCCACAAGTGTGTACAGAGGAACAGAGAGAGAGTGTGAGAGAGAAGTATGGAGGTAGACAGTAGGAGAAAGAGAGAGAGAGAGAGAAATGATCTGGCTTCTAGGCATATTGAATATTGAATGATTCCAACATTGACTGCTGTGAGGTCTGAGCTGATTCCATATTCATTTTGGCATATGAAGCCCTCATAGATAGATAGATAGATAGATAGATAGATAGACGAGGTGAGAGGAGAAGAGGTTGAGATTCATTAAATCAATCATTTATAACACAATGAGCTGCTGTAATATGTGCTGGATCTCTGCGTCTAACCAACCCCAGTCGCTGCTGAAGGCATAATTACAGCTCTACATGGCCTCAGTATGTGGACTGTGTGTCATCAGCTTCACAGTGAGGTCCACTGCAGAGAGATTTGATGTGTATTCTTTCCTTTACAATATCTGCACTTTTTTTAAACTTTATTTCTTCTCTCCTTCATCCTTTTTTTTTTCTGACACACATTATTGGCACGGCAGGAAAGAACCAGTGTTAGCATAACCATAAGAGGAAGGAAGAGAAAGAAGGATCACACTGTCACATGCTTAAGGGAAACGTTTGGCCACGGTCTGTTGTTTTGTTGTTGTGATCAAATCCAAGTACTATACTTATGTACAAATTTAAGGTGCTCCTACTTCACTTGCATATTTGCATTTTATGCAATTTCATACTTCTGCTACCGCTATATGTCACAGGCAAGTATTGTATTTTTACTCCTCTACACCCCTAGATTTTCCTTCAGATTTTCCTTCATGAAGTGAGAAAATTCTCCTTCTTCTTAAACTAATTGCAGGATTTAAACACATTATTATTAGCTGGAAAATGGCTTTTCCTTGAAGAAATCACTGTGCAAACATTTCAGTTATGAAAAATTGTCCCTAAGTATTGCAGACAAGCAAGGACGTTAGCAATATTTTTTGATAGGCATGCAAAAGAGATTTCTTGGCTTTCACTTTTACAGATAATCTGTCTTCTCTTCTCTTCTCTTCTCTTCTCTTCTCTTCTCTTCTCTTCTGTCAGGTCTGAAAAGACAGAAAGTTGTCCTCCATTTTCCTCTCATATCAGACCTACGAGCAGAGTAGGCCTTGTCAGAATAGTACGCACAGATGCCAGTTCACACACACACACACACACACACACACACACACACGGTTGTGCATGCATACACACATACAGTATGGAGAGAAATCACATATTCATATATACAATATATGTATGTATATACACACACACACACACACACACACACACACACACACACTCAAATATGCACACAGTCACCCACACACAGCCTTTCCTTGCCCCGTCCTTCACATTAGGGCTCAGGAGTTCTTTAATAATAATTCCGTTAATAACATCTCTTCACAATAACACTGATAATGGTATGCGCCTCTGTGTGTGTGTGTGTGTGTGTCTTGGGAAAGACTATTTCTGTTTCTTTGGAAAACTCTGATAAGCTTTTGCTCAGTTTCCACACCTGCGACTCACCACTCCCCCACTATATAACCTTCCCCCACTTTTCTAATAAAATGCATTTTAATTCTCTCCGCAGCACATGAGAGGACATCAGGGCAAGCAGTCAGAACAGCTGACAATAAAACCTTTTCCACTCTATTTCTGCCAGGTTTGTTTTTAATCTGTCTTGACTAGTTGGTGTCTTTATCCTTGTTGCACTCTGACTCTTTTTCCCTCAGTTTTACTCTGGTTTTCAGACTGTACAACTTCTACTTTGATTCTGCATCGTATATTAAACTTTAATAGGGTTCTTGATGTGTGTGGGAGTGTTTATCTGTGTTGTGTGTTTTGTATGCGAGAGAGGCTGTGTGTGTGCATGGTATGTATGTGTGTCTGCATGTGCGGTTTAAACATTAATAACATTTTTCTCTCTTCAACTATCACCAGGAGCAGAATTAAGCAGGAAGAAGATTCACAACCAATCTGAGCGCCACATTTTCCAGCCTGTACTATAATTGTTCACGAAAGACTATTTTTTCTTTATCATTATTGCTTTATTGTTTATTTATGATTTAGTTTGTGAGGGGGTTGTTTGGGCTGTGAGGCTTAGAAAAGCTATGTTTTCTTATAGCAGTCTGAAAAGAAGCACCTTCCTGTCAAACTCTTCACATTGGATTTGTGCCCTCAGAGCTCTGATGTACGCTCACGCACCATCAATGCTTCTGCTCCTCTCTCCTTTATTATCTCCCACAGTCTCTGCCTGTCCAATCATCAGTCTGCTCGTAGGACAATGTCTCCCCAACAATTGGAATTTGATCAAATTTGGGAGACTGATGTGTTTCACCGCTGCATTCTGGCATCCTCGAAATTGAAGTGATTAGGCAAAACAGCGATACAAACACAAGTCAAAAACAGGATGCATCATGCATTCATGGCAAACGATTACTGTCGCCTTTCCCGCATTCTTTGATGCCCTGACTGCAGTCACACTGCACCAAGAACCAAGAACAGGCTCAGTTTTAGGAGTTTTATGAAGAAAAAAAGAATGTTTAAGGTAAACAAAATAGGAAAATATTAACTAAAATATATAAGCAGCCAACTTTTAACCTATGCAACGGCAGCAGTTAAAGTACTCACTGCTGGGAAAGTGGAGCTGTAGAAATATGAGCTAAAGAAACATTCAGGTGCCCTAAATCATCTCATATATCATTAAAAAAGCAAGTAGCACACAAAGACTAAAGTGCTGCATGATGGAATACAGAAATGAAAAAGTATCGTCTGAGGCAAATTATAGATGAAATGTTAATAAGCATCTTTATGCAGCCTGTTGCCATTTTTTATTAGTGTAGCTGTAAGTTACTGGAAAGATGAAACCTCATTTTGTGCTTATGGATGAGGTTTTGGGCACAGCCTGGTCTCCCTTTAATAAAGAAAATGCTACACACTAGTTAATTTAGTATTTGGCTTCAATAAAACTTGCCTTGGACTTATGTATGTCCACACATAAGAAATTAACCTGTCAATTACAACCGAAACCAAAGATGAAAAATGAGAAGCTGGAGACAAAAGTCTTCTTTGTGTCTTTCACTCTTGCCTCATGAATAAGATAAACCTTTCCTCTAACACCAGTGGAGAATGTGTTTATTCCACAGTGCTGTGAGAGCCTGAAAAAATACTGTAATGATCGACAGTTTGGGGTGATTTAATCTTCTCTTCATGCTTATCAGACTTCTTAGTGCGCTGACAGAAAAAATGTGCTGGTTTTAAAATCACAGCCGATGGCAATTTCACTTTTTCTCTTCATGACTCACTAATTTTCTCGATGATGATTCTAATAGTTCATATACATCTTCACTTGGCTTTAGGCTACTGACATTTCACATCAACAACCACGAATATAGCAAGCCCTTTAAATATATTCAAGCTCAATAAGTGAGGAATGTGAAGCTTGGAAATACATAGTTCCTCGGGGATCCTGAAGAACTGCTTATTGATAAGTAAAGAACTAAACTAAAGAATCAAAAATTCATTTTTATTAATGTATTCCCTCTTGGGGTAACATAGCTTGAAAAAATTTACAAGGGGATTGTGCTTATGAATAAGGGTGTGAAGGGGTCACCCAGCTCCAGGCCATGGTCCAGCCCTACGCACCAGCAACACTGCATTGAAACAGAAGGTCAAGTAAAATCCTACTTGAGTTTTCAGCATTTAAAATCCACTTGGCATCAGTTGCCCCTGCAGCTCCCCTGACAGGTAGCACAAACTCTGTTCCGCAACTCCATGTTTTGTTGAAAAAGACTAACAGTTGTATCAAAAACTACCATAGAGCTGTATCATTCTGTATCAACATGTTAAGCTTCAAAAAGACATTATTTGATGTAGCTTACTTGCTTTACTTTTTTTTTTTTTTTGGCCTCCAAAAAGTACACAGTTTTGAGTAAGTCTGAGGGGCCTGAAGAGGTAAAATTATCTATAATCCACAAGCAAAATGCAAAGATTAGATTTTTAGGCTTTCCTACATTGTATGTTAATGGAACAATCACCTAACTATATGGTGCAATTTGGTCTACACCCTGCATGGGTAGCATGTTAAACTTCCATAGGCTCAAGTACAGCTGCTGTGGACAGGTAAGCCCCACATATCCTGGAAATCCTCACAGCCAAAGGAGCGTTCATGAGCAGGCTGTAGTGCAGTGGTGCCACAATCTGGAAACAGCTGGACAGGTTTACTGTAAAGGGGAATAAACTGAGCAAGAGGCTTTCAATTTGAAACTGAGTACACTTGATCTTCAATGTGTTTTTAAGGACCAGTGTGGGGGATTTGGTGGCATCTAGTGGTGAGGTTGCAGATTGCAGAACTCATACCCTCTGTAGGTATAAAGGTAATTAAAGCACAAGTTTTCTTATTTTCAGTCGATTCTGTACTGATGAAAACATAATTCTGAATATTATGTTCCACATTCTGCCCATAGAGACTCCTAAATCTAATAAATTGGTCCTTTGGTTGTCTTATTCTTTGCTTTTGATATATGTACCCAAGACTCCCTGCAAAGCAGAATTTATAATTAGTGGTTTTTACTGGTGAAATAAAGTAAAGTGAATTGGTATTTTCCAGAAAAAGTGAGCCATAAGCAGGTACTCAGGAGCAAACTACAGCTATGATATACCCAGAGAAGCTCACACAAGCTAGAGTTAAGATTATATGTTACAGAAAGTTTTAATACAAGACCAATGCTGTATTGCTGGATATTAGGATGAGCCACTGATAACCATCCTGAGATTAAATCTTTGGACATCTCTATCATGAGCTACCAACTGCAGCTGTTGCCAACGGCTGCACAATCAGTCTTAATTGTCGTCATTAAGGGTCTTTCCCTCGGTCACCTGAAAAAGCTCAAAACCACAAAAAGGTTTTTAACCTCTAGGAAACCTGCCAGTGGCTACTTTCCAAGAACCCCACAGCTCTCTCTTTTCCTGTTACAGCATTGCTGCCCTGACCTTTGTGTTCCCAGTGTTGCCTGCTTGTAATCTTGGTAATCCAGGAGTTTAAGCTTATTCTTGTGTGCCGCTAATTGAGTATGTTTAGCTATATCTCGATTATTATAGAATTATCAGCTTCAGGCAATATTTCGATTAGAGTGTTTACAAGGGTCAAAGTAGCTCAATTTCTCCAACAGCTCAGTTAACCTGGATCCATTTAATAATTGGTGCGCTGCTCATCCCTGTGGTGCACTGCAGCATGTGATTTGCTTAAGTACAACACATGGGTCAAAGTATACTGACCTTTCACTTTTTGATAAAGCACTTCTTTATAAATAGAATGAGAAAAATATCCATATTTTACCATCTGTTTTCTCTGATTATGACCTTACACTGATTATATGTGCAAAAATGAGATGAGAATCAGAGCGCCTTAACTAGATGATTTTAATAAAAGTGCTTGTAAATGATCCCAGTGTGGGTAAGCAACTGTGTCCGGTAGTGTCAATGGAGGAGGAGAGAGGAGAGAGGAGAAGCAAGAAAAGGGACTTAAGAAAGCAAGTTTAGACAAAGAGAAGCAGAAAGGGAGAATGAGGTGATGGCATCTCCCACCTCTCCTCCTCGCCCTCCACTTCAGCCATCCATTATTCAGTGTACCTTCAGGTCAAACTCTCAGTGTCTTCTTGACGTCTCCCCCTTCTGCTCCATACAGTATCTCCCACTCCTCTTTCCCCTCTCTGTATCTTCCTCTCTCCATCTCTCTGTCACCCTTTCATATTCCCCAGAAATGACCTCAGGGAGGAGAGACCTAGCTCTGAAATGTCAGAATTTTATTGATTTTTTTTTTTTCTTTTTAGGGTTTTAATTATAGGCATGTGCACATAGATTTTTGAAGGGTAGAAGTTCCTGATAGTAAAGAAAAGTTTTTTGTCACTTGCTCCTCTTTTCTCTACTCCTTCTCCTCTCTTGATGGACACATGCAGGGCTTGATGCCAGTTTTTCACAGGAGGATGGAAAGAGGGCCCACCTACAAATTGAAAGTGTCAAGTTTTATTCATAAGCAGCTATTTTGCGTTTCATTCGTGAATTCCTTTTAAAGTCAGTATTGGCTTGTATGTGTGTGTGTATGTGTGTGCGCGAGTGACCGATTATAGCCCTTGCTTCCTTACAACAGCCTCCAGTGTTGAATTTCTTTCCCAGGTAAAAGTCACGGCAACCGTGCATCTTTTAAAAAAGATTTGTGTCGCTTTAGATGGAGGTTCCTTCTTCCTCCTATTCACGAGAGCAGAGTTGCCTGCCAAGACTGAATTGGAGTTACAGTACTTGACAAATATCAAGTTGAAGGACAGCTAAATTTCAGACATATTCTGCAGTCTAGCGTCACTGTGGCTAACTTTGACTCTATTCCCGTCCCATTTCAAATTCTCATTTTGCACTTTCACATGTCGCTTTGACCTTACTTTCCCCTAAATTTGCACATCACTTCACAGCCTTAGTAAATAATTCCTTAATTTGATACATTTGCTTTCTCAAAGAAATGCTCAATGTGTGCAGCTTTAATACATCTGATTATCACATATTCACTTCATCAAGAACGCAGCTGAAAACGCTGATTGGTACCCACTCACCGCCAAAATGAATATCCATAATGGTTAAAAGTGGATCCCCTTTCATTTTGGGAGAAAATTGGGACTATTGGGGCGATGTCCTGACACTCTGCTATAAGGGGTATGCTTGCATGTATTATGCACATACAATATGCCATACAGTATGCAGCGCCTATGTAAAGCCCCTGCATACATAAACACAAGCACACACACCAGTCTTGCCCTCAAAACAACTCTTTATTTAATTTTTTATTTGTTTCACCATCTTTTTCCAAAGAACAGTGAATGAATCTGCACCCAGGCTGTAGGGCTGCAGAATATATCACAAATATATCAGTTGAAACAAAACTGCAGCAAAAAATCTCCTGCTAATTAGTAACATTTAACATCATAAATTAGCCACCAAAAATGTATTTACTCTATTAATGGTGGGCTATAGTGTCCAAACAAATGTGCAGATGTTTTCACCCTTTCCTTCATTGACTGTGTTTTTAATAGAGCATCTGGACATACATATAAGCTGCATGCAACAAATTACAAGGGTATGCAGGTCCTAATACAGTTATTTTAGGTACAGGAAAGTAGTGGTGGAGGAAGTACTCAGATATTTTATTTAGATAAATGTAGCAAAACAGTAAAATTAAAGCTCTGTATTCAAAAATGAACCTAAATAACAGTGCAAAAGTATTTGCAATAAGATGTATTTAAAGTACCAAAAGTAAACATAGTCATTATGCAAAATGGTCATTTATGACCAACCTTGGAGTTAATTGTGTTGGAATGAGCTCCTTATTGTTTGCTTTTTAACCTACTTTATTACTTTGCTTTTATCTATTTATGTTTTCACTTTTCTGTCTCATGTGGAAACAGTTGGAGTCAGTTAGTTTGACAGCTAGGAACAGTTCCTTGTTTCATCCCGGACAGAAGAGGCTCTAACACCGCTTTGCGGACAGCAGTCACTTTTGGACAGGTCGTTAGCCTAATTAACCTAATTAGCTAATGCTGGTTGGACTGGAGGGAATGGCGTCAGTAACCGTTGAAACAAAAGCAAGGACCACCGCAGGGAAAAACTTGGACTTTGGCGTGGATATTTCACCACATCAATTTAAAGAAACCTTTTTTTTCCCCAAGTATGGACGAATAAGGATATTTTCAGCCACACCTGAAAACTGGTTTGCTAATCAAGATTTACACCATGCTAATACAGGACATGACGACTTCCAGGACAGCAATAACAGGTGAGTTTTCATATTTTAATTTTAAAAAGGCAGTACTAGTCTAGCTTACACATATTTTTCTCTCACAACCGTAGTTTGGGGCGTATGTCTGCCGTTAAAAAACGTTGGCGTTGCTTAATTACAAGCGTGAAGTGTAACGTTTTTTACGTTGCGTTCAAAGACTTTGGTGCTTCAGGTGTGTTCAGACACCACAGCTGCGAGACAAAACCTGCCACTTGGCTTCTCGTTGGGTTGATGGACATTACGAGGGTGCTTTGGCGTGTTTTGCGGCTCGTGTTGTGAAAAAGCTCAAATAACTGTCCAGTTTGTGGCAGCTGGATTTCTCTGCTACCTTTACACTGTGCCGTGATCTCATATTGCCATAGCATCCAAAGCGAAGTGGAGTAATTGTTGTGCGGTGCCTTGAGGTGGTTTCCATTATTTATGCTGTCGTACGGACTTCATTTGCATCAAATAGAAATGCCCCTACCGTCCTTAGATCAGGATATCCGTGAGAAACAAGTCACTAACTTGTCTGTAGCCACGCTTCAGGGTTAGGGTAGACTATTAAACATTTTAATAACATTCAGTATGAGTTCTATGAGTTCTGCTGTATGATTATTATGTACGGGGCAAAACACCTGAGTTAGATTATTTCATGATAGGATTAACTAGCCCAGTTTGAACACCAAAATGTAGTAAAAAAAACAAAAGAAATAAACACTTGTTAATTAATGTGAAAGCCGAATTTATCCAGGAATTAAATAGATTAGGTGCTTTCAGGGACGCTTGTGGAGACCCAGGGCTACAACTGAAACTATAACTTTCATGATCTGTCCATTATGTTCTTGACTAATCAATTTATTGCTTAAAAATTACAACAGTGACAAATGCCCATCACAGATGTATTTTTGAGTGACCAGCAGTCCAAACCTCAACCTTATTAAATTTAAAATCATGTAACAAAAAAAAAAACAAACAAAAAAAAAAAAAGCAGTATGTCTTCACATCTCTTTGGAGACAGTGCTTTGCCATTTTACTTTATTAAAAAAATCAAGCAATTAATGTCTCCTCTGAATGGTAGCTGACTGATGATCTTTGCATCAGCTGTTTTATTGTTGTATGCACATGTGCAATACCCATCAGCCACAATTTAGGGATGTGGTAGTGACAGCCTTATGTAGCTTATCAGTTATTTAAGGTTTCACATTACTTACAAGTGTCACACTGGGGATGTCAGTTTCAGTTCATTTTGCTTTTGACAGCCTGACAGCCATTAACCGCTAACTAACCGGTCCAGTTTTCCACTGAGGAACACGCTGGACTGCATTTGTGTCCTGGAAGATGTTAATGTCCTGGACAAATAAGGGAAATTTCAGTATGAGTTTGAGTATGGACCCAGTTCTCTCATGTTTTTGTGTCAAAGTGGCTAATGGGGACAACAATTTTGGAAATTCATCTAGTATTGAGCAAGAGCGCTGCAGACATCAGCCACAAAAGGGCCGCAGTGCAGACGCATTTGTGTTGTGTGAAAAGGCTTTTAGATTGAGAACACTTCAGAGACAGAAGGGAGAGGGATGGTCTTTATCAGCTTGACTGGAAGACGCTTGAATGATTAGATTATAAGAGAACAGAAGCTGTGTGATAAAATATTTAAATTCTTAAGTTAATGAAAAAAGTTGGGTGGATAAAACACACAGAGTGTTGAAGAGGTATTGTAAGGTGAGGTAAAACTGGAGAGACAGCAATTGTGGAGCGAGTGAGCGATTAAAATGGAATACTTGGTAATTACGGAAAAAATAAAAAAGGGGGACGAAAAGACGATTTAGTACGACAACTGAAAGCAGAGGAAGTCTGGAAAATGAAGAGGTGGGATGAGAGAGACGGAGAAAGACAAAGGAGGAACATAAATTATGAAGCGAATGGAATAGCTTGCATGACAGAGAGCGAGGGACATGAATTGTAAAGAAAATGAAAGCGCCCACCAAGTGATATAAATTGACCGTAGATTCTCTCCAGCACTAAAGGCATTTTAGACAAGCGAAGGAGATCCAGCAGAGAGCTGATGAGTGAAGTGAGCAAAAGGGGGGGGGGGGGGGAGAAAGAATGAGTGAATGAGACGGAGAGAGATGGTGAATGAGGCAAGGAAAAGAGAGGCAGGGCAAGAGAAATGGGGAACAAATGCATCGGAGGGAGTTAAAGAGTGAATAAATGAAGCAGCAAGAGAAAGCAGGGAATGATAATGATCCTTTAGGAGTTAAGGGGGAGAGCATTAGGAAGGAGCAAGGTGGAGATAGGGTGAGTGACAGATTAGGGGAGAGTCGGAGAAATGGGAAACGGAGGGAAATGAATGGTGAGGACAAGATGACAACGCAGATAGAAAGGTGGAGGTCTTTCTTTCCCTGTCTCTCTTCTTTTCTCATTTTCTAATACTTTATCACTCACTGTCATCCCATCGTTCAAGGGCTTCTTTTTTCCTGCCTTACCTGTCTCAATGGCCTACTCTTCATTTTTTTTTTTTATCCCCCCGTTCAATTTCTTTTTCTGCCTTCCTGCTTCCCTTTTCATCTTTGTTTTTAGACATTAATTTCCCCATAGTTTAACCGGTAATACATTTTGTCTCAGAAACTTAAAGTCCAATTTAAAAGAGCAGGGTGTACCGGGTGAAAAAAAAATACAAAACGAAAGGGAAAAAAGATGTCGTTTTGAGCTGGTAACATAGTCTATGTGTCATGTGGATTGTCAGGTTGCAAAATTCTTCCATTCTTCAGTATAAAAGCCTTTGAAACTCCCCTGGAGCTCTGATGTATGGTCTTCAATTCAATTCAAAATGCTGTATTTGTCCCTCAAGGAGCATATTTGAGGCAAGAGAGTTTGCAAACACAAGTACACATAAACAATTCATTTGGACACATAAAAGAGCAATCTAAAAATACAAATCTGACAATGTTGGAAGGAGCTGAAATGCAAAAGGATTTGTGGCAGTGGCTGATCTGGCAAACAACATTCAACACCACAAAGGCACATTATGTCAAGAAGCGTCAAAGTGTATTTATAAAACTATACACAAGGTAAACTGCCATTTCTTGTACTGTGGCTGTTGACAGTTTTAATGGCCTCAGTAAGACCAAACTTTCTTCTCTTTGTTTCATATACAGGCTAAAACACATTCCTTATGGCATTGGCTCAAAGTAATCCGAATAATAATGACAGTGATAATTCTAACAATAACTTTTTAGATAGCACCTGTCATACATAAAATGCAGGTCAAAGTGCTTTACAGTGTAGCATTAAGAACAAATGTGCAATAGACAAAACACAAAAAAAAGATAAATAAGCTCATAAAAATAGAATAAAAGTTCCAAAAAAAGGCAGAGGAGTAAAATCAGTAAAAAAAAAAAAGATAATAACTTACTACATTAACAAAATGCCTGCATAAGAAGGTCTTGAGTTGATTTTAAAAATGTCATCAGAGCTTGCATATCTAATGGACTTGTCAGGCTGCTCAACAGTCTTGGAGCGTAGTAGCTAAAGGCAGTATTACGCACATTTTGTGGGCAACTTTAAGAACAATTAAAATACCAGCATCAGTGGACTGAAGGGCTCTAGCTGATTGATAAGGAGTTAAAAGGTCTGAAATGTGAGAAGGTGCCGTTTCATCAAGGGCTTGGTATGTGAGTAAAAACACCTGAAATTAATTGTAAAAGAAATGCCAGTGAAGAGTAGCTAAAAACAGGAGTGATGTGCTTTCTTTTCCTAGTTACTAAAAGTCTGATGGCAGATTTCTGAATGAGTGTTCCAGTCAACTGTGTCAGTCCAAAATGACACGAAGACTTTTAGTCAGAGGACATGTATGGGGTCACTGGTCTTCATGTGCTTTTTTGAGGGACTTGTTCAGTGTTAAGGTGCGCAGAGGATCTTTGTGTTTTGCCAGTAATTGTAAAGTTAGGTTAACAAAACCTTGTAATCAGTTCTTTTCCTTTTGACAACTAATACCAGTAATCCTACTACTAATAATAGCTGTAATCAAAGCACTCATTAGTCAAACAGTTACAATGTCTTTATTACCTAAAATGACACTAGTTAAAGCGAAATTAAACAAGTTATAGGAATTTCTGCTTCATATGTGTGTCCCTTTACTGAGCAGCATGGCCCAGAGTTTTTGCTGCTCACTGCTTAACTATGAATAAGTTTACCTTATATCACATTTCTGCGTCGTGTTTCATTTCCTTTTTCCACCAAAAACTGACCACCAGACATCTAAACCATCCATCACTGTAGGAGCCAGCAGTGCCATCAGGCTCTGCTGTGATTTTCAAATGGAGGAAGATTTCTGCCTGTGAGAGGTGACTAAGCATAGTGTGACTGTATTAATTGATTCATTCATAAATTACCAAATAAAAATGATTTGTATATCTCCTATATTGTTTCATCAGTCACATTTTTAGAGTGAAATAGACACGAACATATCTACTTAGATTTTGCAGTGCTTTTCCAGCAGTGTGCACAGAAGTGAAAGATGACACCCAGACACAGTGTAGCAGATGGGAATTTTAAGTATTTTCTCACAAGCTGCAAATCAGGAGGAGCTGTTTAACATTTGAGAGAACTTGTGAAAGGTATGTTTACAATGTGTTGGAGCTTCTCTCTGCCTGCTGCATGATTTGAAGGAGTGCAAGAAAGTAGCCCAGAATGGGTTGGATTGGCTTTAAGTGATTAGGAGAATTGGCTTTAAACATGACTTCACCACTTTAACCACTGGAGGACACATTTAAGTGTATTAAGATAAATACAGCAGCAAAACATTCAAACATTTTGGAACTGAATAGTACCAAATACCCCCTGTATTCTGCTAAAACAACAGATTTAGAGAAAAGGGGTTCAGAAAACAGACAAACAACATAATGTTACAGCATTTTGAACAACATACTTTGTGAAGGACCTTTTATATCTTTGGCAAGAAATATTGTGTGTATTTCTCTTCTTTACCAAGGCCATTTTTTGCTCAATGTCAAAAATAATGTGTAATTTTAGAGCACAACCTGCACCACCACTGCCATTGTTTACTGCATAGAAAAGGATTGCTGCTAGTTGTTGCTGCCTCAGTCAGCTGTTTGATGCTCACCACTGATGCTGCTGTGTGAGGTGTCAGAGGTCTTTAATCACAACGGTGACCATATCACAGAGGAGATTATTGTTTTGTTGCCCGCTGAGGCTCTGCTGCCCTCCAATCCGCCGACATACTACCTCCGTTTGAGACAGTCACCTTAGATACCTTTAGACAAACAAAGAACCCAGAAAAATGTACTTTTTTTTTTAGCATGCTGTATGTACAACTGAAATAACATAAAAAATGATAATAAGTACTCATTTTTACATGTTTTTTTAATAGTCTTCAGTCTATCATAATACATAAGCATATCATGGTGCATCATAATGTTATTTTTCTTAATTTTCCAGACTGACAGAAGCACCTGTCCTGAAATGAACTACTCTGATCTTGATTAAGAATAACTTGAAACCTGCAACACAATAAATGATTAAATATACAAATTTGAAAAAATATGGGCAATTTCAAGATATGTCGACGGTTTGAAACTCCTGGAACTTTTCAAGACATTGGGGTGGGACTTTTATCACATCTGGTGTGATGACAGCTGCAGTCATTTTTTTTTTGTTGATTGAAATTTTGGGTGCAGCAGTTTGTGGGAGCTGAAGATTTGCAATATGAGCATTAGATAAACCAGAGAAAAGAACACTGACCATCCAATCCACCAAACATCTGGTCTGACAATCTGTGGCAAAGAATGTTTGAAATTTGGATCTGTTAAAAACCAACTACTATTTCAGCTCCTGCTGCTTTGCAGTCAGACTCAGCAGTGTCCAATTTAAGCATAATCTCTCATTAAGAATTTATAGCATTCAGTTTGCTGTCTGCAGTGCATCCAAGTCTGAGGTGTGTATGTTTGTCCCCAGCAAGGCCAGGCTAGGTTGTAGATGGACTGGCCGAGAGGATGAAAAGGATAGAGGAGAGAAGTAAGACTAGCAAGCAAAGAGAACAGATTAGAGGGAGAAGAGGGAAACAAAAGAGAGGCTGGGGGAAGAGATGAGTTCATGACAGGTCAAGTGTGAAGACAGGACAGGACAGGAGCTGGAGAAAAAATGAGGATGAACCAGAGGAGAAGTGTACCTATGCTGGGACAATTAGTCCCACCTGTGGCTTACTCAAACTGTGAACACCTGTGTGCGTGTGTGCACATATGAAGTGCATATTTTAATATCAGTGAAGCAATTCCAGAGAGATAAATGAAAAGACAACCAGTAAGGAGAAGAGGAAGATGGAAAGAGAGATAGAGATTGGCTGAACAATGTAATAGAAGACAGCAGATAAATAGAGGTATAGGTAGACATGCAGTAAGTTGCTTTCTACCCAGCTCGGCTCTGTTCTCCACCTCAGTCCACCTCTGTAGTGCTCCGCCCTTATTGAATCCTCCGCAGTGTTCTTTGCTGCTGGCATGATGCTCATTTCCTGCCTCATCTCGACACACTGAGTCAGTCCCTGCTGGTCTGTTCCACTGAATAACTTTTGATTGTCATTATTGTTTGCAGCATGTTCTGCAATTTTCCCTGGAACCATAACGCAACACAAATGGCTCAGGATGCTATGTGGGCTCTCATTAATCCCGTCTCTCCCAGAGCACTTCCCATGTTGTTGTTGTTTGCGATGTCTGAACCGTATGCTGCTGCGGTGTTGCTCGCGGTATCACCTGTCTGCGTCGGGGTTGAATCAGGTGTTGTTATTGCTTGATGACCGTGAGCTGTCACAAACCCTCACTGCCTTCTTTCTTTGTTCTCCTGTTTGTAAAGTGGATTGTGACACTTCTCAGCCAAATGGCTTTTAAATAAATATGATAACACAATATGTTACCTTCTGTGTGTGCGCGAGTGTGTTTGTCTGGGAGGTACAATTTAGCCCAAGCATAAAATCTAGCTCTTTAAATTATTGCTCACACAGCAGCATTGTGCTGCAAAATGCAAACACACACACACACACACACTGACTACACAGCAATCACACCCATGTTTTACATATACTGCAGCATTTAATCTTTAATGTGTTGAGTCATAAAACTTCCCTTTTCATAGTAAAGGGCGTCAAACTGAATGGCTTTGTGGCTGAATGACTTAATACTGCATTTATGATGCGTTGAAAGGTTGTTTTGGTATCATGAAGCTGTGATGAGTAACACAGGTTACTGAAAATCTCTGTAAGACAGAGTGTGTTGAAGATTGTAAGTCTCTCTATGGTATGCTTTAAAATGGTCATTCACATGATATACTCCACAACCAAATCAGAAATGTACATTTTTGGGCTTCATTTCTATATTGGTTCATGTTGTTTAAATACATATCCTCCAAGTCCTGCATATATAAAATAAGTGTTTTCATTTCCAAATGCAGGGATCCGACCACCTGATTGTAGTCACTTAATAGGAACTGCTTAAATCGGTTCATGTTGTTCTGATATTTTAACACAAGTGGTTGCCGAGTGGTGACTTTAGTATTCACTGTGTGTCCCATTCTCTAAATTTAAGGGGCATGTGGACATCGTATGGGTGGTGGGTGACTGAGAAGCCGACAGAAGAGAGTCCGGATTGTAAGCACTGTACTATAGCTTTGATTCTTGAGCCTGAAGTGCGAAGATTTGTCTACCCACACAAAAAACAGATGCCTTTGGTCCCAGAACAGATCAAAAATATCTGTGTTGTGTAGGTACTGCACACAGAATCCGTGAACAGTGAAGCAACCCATTCTGTGATTCACAGTGGCAATTGGACCAGAAAGAAAAATTTTTATCCAGGACTCCTAAATGTGGTCCCTAATGTGCTATTGAGAAAACCACGTGGTAGAGTAAAAAATAGCTTGCTTTGCCAATAAAGTTGTAGCTACTGACAGAATGACAGACTCAGACTCAGGTTATGAGGACAAGCTTAGATGGGGCACAGTCTTAAGACCGCTTTTAAGGAGGTAGGAAAGAGCTTTTCTTGAAGCAGTAGTGAAAAACCTTCTCCCAAAGCGTGCTGTCTCAAGCAGATCTGGCTGGGTGAGAAGCGTCATGGGAGTCTATACACTTTTCTTACACTGTGCAGGTCTTTGAGAAGCAAAAAGCCACTGGCTCTCACAGCAGGACAGATGACACAGCAGATATTTCTGAGGGTTAGTAGAAGACAGGAGCAGACCAGACAGTGACGGACATTGTGCTGATGCTCTTAAAAACAGATCTGTACACTTGGATAAGTATTGGTCATAACACATGTAGTGTTTTCAGCTGTGACAGAAAAAACTCCCAGTTGCCTCTTTTTTTTTTTTTTTTTTTGGTGGTGGATGGTGTGCAGAATTTTTCGAGTTTTGGAGATAATGATGCCTGGGAACTTTAACAACTCTCCCATGCTCGCTGCTGTGCCTATTATTTTATAATAATGTGACGCTTTATTGATCAGCAGTATGGTCCCTCTGCCCCTCACCTCCATTCAGGTCAGGGCATCAGGCTGAAAAAAACAGTTCTCCCTGTTTGAGTGATTTCTCTCTAATAACTGAGCCACCCTGCTGCCTACAACATCCAGGAGGGGATGAGTAGGCGAGCATCTGTGAAAGTGTGAGTCCTGAATCTCTATTGTTTTCTGCACATTAAGCTCCAATTTGTTTGTCTGCGCTCGACGATGACAGCCGGCCGACCCATCTCGCATCGATGGCCGTGTGGTGTCATCAGCGATCTTGAGCGCTTTGACAGTGGGGGCACTGGAGGGGCCATCAATTCTGTGAGGAGCCTAGAGCAGGGGGAGGGTGCACATATCCCTTGGATGCACCTGTGCTCATAATCAGGACACAGACACACACGTACACAAATATGCAATGATTTTTACCCCAGGAAGTGGCATTACCAGACAACTCATCATTTGAAGAGTACTTAGTTACCATGGCAACCCACACTGTAGCTTGGCCGAGGGGCTCAAAGGGAAATGAACGATCACTCTGTGCTGGTGTGTGTTTGTTTGTTCGGAAGAGATATCAATGAGGAGCGTGTTTGTGTTTCACATCGAGGCTGTGCGCGATACGGTTGAGCTTTTGGCCGGTGTTTCTGTAATACAAAGCAAGAGGAAAAGAAAAAAAAGTAATTGAGACATTAAGAAGAAGAGGACAGACAAAGACAAAGACATGTGTCAGGTGTGAGAAAGGACAGATTGTCCACTTCAGACTGTGGGAATGAGAGTTGAATGTTGTGGATGCTGCCTGCATCCAACATGGGGCCAGAGAATGAAGCTTATTCTTCTCTCTGCAGCTCCCCGTTTGGGGTCACAACACCAAATCATCTATTTGCATCTCGCTGGCAAACTGGGCCCCACCCTCCCCATTTATCCCCATTTATCCAGGCAATTAGGAATGCATTGGCTTGTGCACCCCCAGTGGCTTGCAAGCAACTCGGGTTATGCCCAAGGACACTTCAGCATGTGGTAAGGAGAAGGTGGGGATTGAACCGCTAACCCTGTGACCAGCAGACGATCCACTTTACCTCATGAGCTACATCTGCCCTAGTGGCAGAAATAAAGAGCTGTTGTTTTGTAAGTAATAATTTGTTTGGTAAAATAACATTAGTACAGTGTGTTAATGAGCATTGCTCAGGGGCTCAGGCTCTGTCATTAGAGGTTCAATTGGGCCTAAGAAGTCCAGGAAAGGCAGTGTTCCTAATAAGAAGCACACACCAAATTTCTCAGCAGGAATACGGTATAAGAATTCATAATCTTTCATTAAAAATGTGTGATAAACCATGTGAAAAAGTGGAGTTTTGAGATACAAAAGAGCTTTTGCATGTTCTGTGACTTTGGCAGCAAGAAAATTGCGGTTTTGACTGTTAATCGAAATGGCAGGAAAAAAAACGTTAGACTGGAATCTGAAGGTGAGAGATTCTGCAGAAACATGCCATAAAAAATGAGGTTTACCCATATTAAAAGAAGATATATACTCTTCTCCCTTAGCTGTTGTATCATGGCATTTAAAAAAATTCAGTAGCTCTTCAGAAGAAATAGATACCATCAGATGTAAGTAAAAAAATATGGATTTTCTAAATTTGGGTGGACTGTTCCTTTGTGCTCACATGTACAATCATCTCGATGATAATGCAATTGCAGGAGGTCGATGGGTCGAGACCATCAGAAATCAAGGTGCCTGGCAAAGATATGATTCAATACCACTATCAGCCTCTCACAGAAATTAAGTGTTTTCCTTAATGCACCTTTTAAATCATTTTTGATATATAAGATAACCTCTTGCTCTTCATCGGTTCCTTATTTCTTCACCAATGGCCGCTGAGATCACGGACAAAATTACCTTTCACAATGAAATGCTACCAGTTGTCTTCATTTCTCATTGCAGCGCTGCGTTGTTTTGATTAGGGCCAACGTCCCTTTAATGGAAAGGTCATTTACTGCTGGCTTCAGGGGTCAAAACAATAATTAAGTGCCAAAGTGTTAATTATAATCTTTATGTATAAAATAAAAGTTTACAGCTCTCAGATGTTTAGTGGGCACTTTGTCCATCTCTCTCTCTCTCACACACACACACACACACACAGTCTGTAGTCCCAGATGCATGCAAGAACACTAACTTAGACACACAATCAATATCTGACACCTATTCATAACCTTTAAATATGAGCAAATAAGCCTATCACACGGGGAGACACAGGCAAACACACTGCTGCTTCCTGTGATCAATTGCTATAGATCTGAGCACAGACCTACGAACACCCAATCTCACACACACATACACACACACACGTCGGCCAAAGTGACACGCAGTTTCACTGGGACCAACCCATATATATGGTTGATCTAGGAAATGTATTCATAACCTTTAAATATGAGCTGACACACAAGAGACAAACTCATTCTGTCTCACACATCCACCCTGAGTGACCCTGCCATTTTAGGTGATTGTGTGATTGATGAGCCAATTGATGTTCCATATGGTTCATCTCTGGGGTTATGACCTAATCTATTGATCCAAGAATGTGAGTCTTTTAGTGTGTGTTTTGTATCTGTTTTGCATTTGCATGGGTATGTGTGCGGCTGTGCAAGGTGGAAGACAGGAGTCTGTTTTGATGCATGTGCATGTGTGAATGTGTTGTGTATCAATATGTCATGAATGTTTTGAGGCGTGTGTGTGACCTTCTGTCATTGATTACAGGCAGGGCGTGATTGGAATAATTGCTCTGCTGTCAGAGGGCTCGTTGGTGAGGCATTCAGTGCCTCACCTGAATCCTGCACAAACCTCGAATGAGATATTTGACGTTTTGACAAGCGCTTTGAACAGTGGTGAAATTTAGATGACATCGCAAAAATACCTTTGATGACATTTTTCCACTGGACAAGGGTTTTTGTTGTTGTTGTTGTTTTGCTTTTTGTAACCACACTGGTCTGGTGTTCAGATCTCACTGAGATGGAGCACAGTTGCTTACTCAAATAAGTTTCTAGTGTTGTGTGTGGTCACTGCAAAGACACTATTGTGCAGACCTGAGGATTAGCACTTTAAAGAGAAATACAATGGGAAGCAAGTAGGCAGTGCGCTGTTTAATGTTACCATGCTAGATAATTTCTGAACCCTGGTGGTTAAAACAGTCTTTTTAGGACTACAGTCTCCTGCCAAGTGCAGCTTTCTCCAAATGCTCACCAGTTGTAACATATCACTGGTATTTACTTTGCAAGGAATTCTCAGTCCAGTACATATCGACTCTGACTTCTGTTTACTGACTAGATGCCAATTCCTATTTTTTCAAAGGAAACCGGCAGCAACTGAGCAGAGATGTGGTGCTGAAAGGACAGCTCCTGGCTAAACTTTTTTTTCAAATCAGAAAAATCACACCGAAAAAAATGTGTTTGTCAGAAGACAAAACTTGAATTCAGTATAGTTTAGAGATGGGCATTTCAGACAAAAGCAGAAAAATGAACAAGGGGCAATATGTTTTTTAAAGACAAGATCATAGTTGCATTAACTATGATCTTGTTAAAATTTCAAAAATCACGAGCCATCCAAAGGATAGTTACATGTCCTGGTTTCCTGTTTTAGAAGCCGTAGCACACAAAAACGTGCTTGCGTAGAGATGCACGTCTAAGGAATTCAAATCTTTTGTATTGTGTTCTATGCTACTGCATGCTGTTAGGTCAACATGCCAGGACTGGAATGACTGAAATGACTTCAGACTACAGGATGGTTAGATGAAAGGAGGGGAAAGCGCGATTAAAAAATGAAGGGCACTGACATTAGCTAATGCTATCTGTAGATATCAAGAGAGATACTGCAGTAGACTTTATCGAAATAATGTGCGGTCATCATCATAAAATGTCCTCTGATGAACTATTGTTGTTTATAATGTGCAAAATTACTTTTTTTAAACAGTTTTAATGCAATGCAGTACAGAAAACACAACAGGAAAGAAGATGCTGTGTACTTGACCATCCATGCAAACAGCAATTAGGCTGCTTCCAACCGATATGTATTTATATGTTGGACTTAAAACAGTATGATAGCAGTGCAAGTACAAACAAAAGTTTATTTGTTACTCTTTTTCCAGTTTTGTTGTTCTTGCTGGGACATCTGGACCCTGCATGGTGCTGAAAACTGTTCACATACACACAAGTTCTCAGAGACACAGTGCTGCAGCTGGAGATCACTGGCCATACACACTGTAACATCGCCTAAAGCCAATCTCTACCTTTGTTTTTCCCCCTCTTTTGTTTCTTACTGCTGAGTTTGCAAATTAACATCCAGACACACATTTACAGTGATCCATACTCGTACTTCAAACGTATACACACACAAAAACAAAAGTTTTTGCCCTCCAGGAATTGCTGCCTTTTGACTCTGACAGAAATAAAAGTTCAGGAGACTTCTGAAATCACACAGATGACAGCGAAACTAAAAAAAACAAAAACAACTAAAGCTAAAACTCTAGTCACACCTATGTAGTAGACCTATCAGTCAACTTTCATCAGTCTAAGAACTACTTTGTCAACCTTAGATTTAGGCATACTTATGCTCAGCTTTGTTTTAGCTGAATCCTAATATTAGCATGCTGACAGGTCATGACACACATTGAGTTAGTAAACACTGTGTTTATCATGTTATATTTAGCATTTTAGTATGATCCTGCCATCACTACTGCCAAACTGGAGGCGTGGCCTAGAAAAAAAAAAGAGCAAGTAGATGTTAATCTGTTAGGCATCTTACC
Source organism: Chaetodon trifasciatus (assembly GCA_037975065.1). Taxonomy (NCBI): domain Eukaryota; kingdom Metazoa; phylum Chordata; class Actinopteri; order Chaetodontiformes; family Chaetodontidae; genus Chaetodon; species Chaetodon trifasciatus. Next base: position 6,999,038 of record JBBMOE010000015.1, on the reverse strand, counting down.
TATGGGACAAACTGTCTGTGTTAAACCAGTCAATCAGTTCAATACATATACATACCATCTTGTCTACTTTATCTTCGTTGCTTTATCATAGGCCAGTGGGGAAAAAAGGGACCAAACTACTTTAATTCATATTTTAAACAAATCATTAGTTATAAATGATGCTGACGCTAATAGCTTACCTCGCTTGCCTTCTTGCTTCTGTAATATGCTGGTGAATGCTTGCCTGTTGATGTGGCAGCTCATAAATTTTGTCATGTGCATGTTCTAGAATAGAGTTGAATTGTATTTTTAGGAAACGTTAAAAGGAATGCAGACACTAAGGTGAAGGAAGAACTGCCAGTACAGTAGGTCCATTTGGGAAGGTGGGGACAAGAAACCAGGCTGGGACGATGCAAGCATTGCTGATTCGCCTCCAGACCACATCTAAACATCTTTTATGTTTCTGTCAGCATGTGAGGATGTCAGCCATGTCAGCTCTTACACATGTTGCTGCCTCAACTGTCAGCAGCCTGGGAAAAGGGAACTGATAAAAGAGAACTGATAGCTTTGGAATGTAAATAGACGTGGAGACTGGTGGACTGGTAGCATCACCCGCAAACCAGCAAGTACATGAATGGCCTGTATATGTAAGACAAGTGATTTATACTGCAGGTGTGTGCCAGTTAAGCATTAACACAGCTCTTGTTGTAGGTGCAGGTTGATTTGGTAATGATGTTTTGTACTGAGGTTAAAGATATAGCATAGCATGATGCAGTGATTTGTTTATCTGCATGTATCTGCATTAATCCATGACGATTTTGACAAACCTAGAAGGGGTAGACTCGCTGATTAGAACTGCAACGTAATCGATTAGTTGCCCATTATGGTTTTATAATTGAGAAAGTGTTTTGTGCTGTAGCTTACATGTCATGGACAGACAGCGTGTGTTACTGGCACTGAAGAGGAAGGATGGCAACAGAATTTAACTAGACCGGAGTGACATTTGCATGTTTACATGCTGTATAATGTGTTGCCCCTGAGCACTTAATTGGCTATCTAGCCTACAAACTGATGTTAGCAGTGCTCTTTTCCCCAGTGAATACTTGAATCCTCGTTTGGTCTCTTGTTCAACAAGCTACAGCACAGGGCAAGATGTCTTCGTATTTGTAAATTACACAAGAAGACTTTTGGGGGGAAGCTAATGTGGTTGGTCAAAGTCTGCTTCTGTTGTGTTATGTAGCTGCTGTCTGGCTCAATGTGACCGCCTGTTCTGCTTATGATAGAACACAGATGTCTCTTATTATTTTTTTTGCTTGTAATGTATCACAAATTACACATCCCTTTCCATTACTCTGGTCAATGTCATAAATATTCTTGGTCTTCGAGGCTATGTACATGCATGTATATCCATTTGTATTCTTGCTTTTCTGCATAAAATGTATTGAATGGCATCAGAGTTCCTGATTATGCATCTACCTCTGGTTGTTACATAATTAATGTTTCTCCCACACTCATGCTGGCAGAGGAAGTAATCTGTCAGCCACGTTAAAGCTATTTTAGTCCTGCTCGAGAGTGGTGCTCTAAGAATGGCAGTGTTGATCTGTCAGATGCCCAGTCGTGGCTCAAGCCTTATATTTGTATTCTTAACTCATACTGACTCACCTAATATCATCCTTGAAGCTGGAAGCAGTTCTTGCTTCCCTTCGTTTTTGAATTTCTCTGAGTTTAGGCCTAAGAGAAGAGTACAACACAGTGAAGTTTTAAAATAACTTTGACTTGCTGTGACAGGTGACATGAATTGTAACAGCACTACGTTTTCCATGAATAAATAATCTAAATGTGGAGGGGCAAGGGCGAAGGGAAGAAATGGACCATAGGACTATAGTACATGACACAGCATAACAACATACTAACAAAACTATAACTAACCTGACAGCCTCGCTGACAGGCTGAACTGTCACACATGTTGTGGGGCAACAGACACTTCCAAACACTGAATGTTTCCAGCACTGAACCCTTTTAATTTTCAGCTTTTTCCAACACACTAGCTGACCTCTCATTAATCTAGTCAATAGTGGTATTTATATAGCCAGCTTTAGTTGATGTTTACAACTGAAAGATAAGAGCTAGTTGGATTCTAATTACAGTTAGCTAATGTGGGCAGCACTACACCAACTACCAAAAGCAGATGAGACTTGGCTGACATTTACCTCTAATCCGTTATAGGCATCTTGTTGGCATATGAAGTTTATCTTCAGTTAATAGATTCGTTGTTAACATTAGCAACACTTAGTTGTGAGCATATTTGTAGACCTGATTATGATAAATGGTCCGTAGCTCAACTAGATAACATGGCTAGCTTGTGCCTTGGAAGGTTATTGCATGGTTAATTCAGTCTTTGCTCACATCGTTTGTTAGACAGTGCATCAATGATGGGTGAAAAGCACAGCATCATGAATTGGATGATCACAGTAGGTCTAAAAAACAAAGTATATGTGCAGATAGCTAATTATCTCACATATTTTTCCATTGAAGACCTGACATGTTGGCTCAAAACCACACATCCCAGGGGAGCGTACATGGGAGACTGACTTTAATGGCTTAGGAAGCCAGTTGCCTTCAAAGGATCCACCCCCCCCCCCCCCCCAAAAAAAAAAAACAAAACAAAACAAAACAACAACAAGGTATGTATTGTCAGAAACAATTTTATATCCTCCCAAATAATCAATATTCTCATTCCTCCTGTCTCATTGCAACTCCCTGTACTATAGTCCCATGTCTATACACCTTTGTCTTCCTCTCTTGTCTCTCCCTGGACTTCTGTGGTAGAGAGGCCACTTCACTACAGAACCAGGAAAATGAGACCTCCTCACCTCAAGGAGGTTGAATACAGTGGACACTTTATTTGGTACATCTGCACAATCTAATGTGATTCAACAGCTCTGCCATGATTCTTTAGTCGTATGAAGTTCTTAATGTTTGATGTTAGATAGTACAGTTGTACCTACTTAAGTTGCCACTAAGTGTATATCTCTGTAGACTCAAATCAAGGATTGCCCTGTGCCCTCCTGGGATGTGTGGTTGTGAGTGTGGTTACTCAAACCACTGGGCTAACCTTCCACCTAAATTGTAGCAGATCTCTACAGTGATGGACCCACCAGATGCATAAAGGATTGTTTCTGTGTTGTTTGTGTTAATAGGGAGATTGCTTGTCACTTGACCCATTTTCATGTTGTTGCCTAGCTGTGGTCATATGTAGAGGGAACTCTTGAAATGTTGCCATGGGTTACCTCCTGATTCATGAAGGTAAGAAACACACCCTGTGTCTACAATGTCTAAACTCTTGTAATGGTTGGTTTGGGATTCATAGAGAAAGGTCAATATGTATTTGGACAATTTGACTGTGATTCTTGTGTGTGTGTCTGGGGATGTTTTGAGCAGTAATCATCCAGCGAAGTTGAGCTCTAATGGTCAGGGGGCCAGATCTCCCTGTAGGAGGTTGAATCTCTGCTGAGTCGAAACTTATCCCTGGATATATTCTCTAATATAATGTTTTCTTGAATATGATTGGGTGCCTTGTTTATTTTGCACTATTGACCAAACTGACACTGACACCTTTATCTGAATGTCTTCACATTGGGATGTTAGTAATTACGACTACAGGGGCATACATACTGTAAATCAGTGATGGAAGATGTACTCAGATCTAATTAGATCAGTAAAAGTAATACTACAGTATAGAAATACTCTGTTACAAGTGAATATCTTGCATTCAATTTTAGTAACAAGAGTGAAAGTACAAAAGGTTTAGTATCAGTATGTATTTACAGTACAAAAAGCAAAGGTATGTACGTAATGTAATAATATATAATATAATGTACATTACGGGAGCCGTTAAGTCTGAGTTCAGAGGTGGTAGGACAAATTGAACATTGTTACCTCGCAACAAAATTCTTTGAACTCTGGTTCTGTCCATGGTGAGTTTGCGTGATCTCCCTGTGTTTTTGTAGAAATGCTCTTTCATTCCAAACGTATGCAAGTCAAGTGAACTGGACACTCTAAATTGCCCTTTGCCGTCAAAGTGAGTTGATCTGTGCCAGTCTGTGTTGGTTCTGTGATTGGCTGGTGACCCATCCAAGATGGCATGATGCACGCCACTCAGCACATACTGAGAAGGCTGCCTGCTTAATCTTTTTCAACTGGAATGCATTGTTGCAGCAGGAGACTGATCACTAGAGTCCAACGTATTTGGACTGCTAAAAGATACAACTGGTGGATGACACCGTGTGAGTTAGGTTTTAGTTTCAACTAATCCTAACCCTGGTCACAAACTTTCTCATTTTACAGCTAAACAGTCCACTAAAATGTGTTTCTGAAATCATTTGAGACAAGCAGGGAGAAATAGGCAGTAATGCAGTAACAGAGTCTAGATTCATATTTTATCAGCACCTCCCAGTTTGACAGTTTCCTCCTTGGTTCCGGTGTACAGCTTGACAACAGCATGACAACCGTGTTAGTCCCGCCTGTGGCGCTGATTGGCTAATCATAGGTCCCCCTCAGCGGTCACTGGATTGTCTGCTTTTTCAGCAGAGAAACCTCTGTTTCTTGTCACGATGCCAGACTGTGTAGAGTCAGTCAGCTGAACTCAGTGGAGTGGGCGGATTCAAAGGTCTGGACCCAGAAAGGGTTGTAGAATTGAATTATGAATCATTTTCTGTCAAATGTCAGTTCCCTGTATCCATTTTCTCTCCCCCTTCTTCCCTCATTTCTGCACAACAAGAGCAAAGAAATCCACTTCTAACACACAGTTTTAATAAGAGTCTATTTTTGTACTGGATATATTAGCCAAAATCTGAATTATTGGGGCTACCAGGGTTGATGCTGTGCATTTCCAGGTCTTGTTTAGCATGGAGTAAATCAGAGTTCAGGGTTAAATAATAGGTCTTCTCTGGTCAGAAGTGTGTTTAAAATACATATTTAATTACTTGCTTTATTAATTGCTTTAACATTTAGTCCACATTTCCCCCTAAAATTAAGGTATATAATCAAAATATGATCAGATGTTGCATTCTAAGGTAAGATTATTAAATGACACTAAAATACAACAGAAGAAAAGAGCAATTAGCAAACACGCTGGAATGGTACTGTTTGTGTCTTTTGCACTGCCTGCTTGTGAACTTCAAGATCTTTTAGAAATGTACTTTACTGCAATTAAACTTATCACTCTTCAGAAAAGCATCTGCTAAATGCCCAGTCTTAACTGTCATCTGTTAAATGCCACTTAGCATTTAACAAACCAGCTATTGGTTCCTGACACAGGTCTAAAACTTTTGTGCTTTCTCTCGCACTTATGCACTGCTCCACTTCTTTTGAAGTGTTGTATTTTGCTTTATTTTGTTTTCTATGTGCTCTATTTGAACCTATATTTTATTATTTGATGTTGTGATTTGACGCTCTATCCTTAGTTTTGTTTTCATCCTTATTCTACTCTATTTTTACATAGATTTTAATATTTTTCATATGGGTGGCCTAGTGTCTTGCTTGGTGTGGCGCACATAGGGCGGTTAAAGGGAGTTCAATGTAGAGGTGGTAAGGTCAGACGCATATTTAGGCAATTAAATGGCTAGAAAGTGGGAAAGTATTTGTGACTTGTATCAAGATACTTTTTGATGTGTTTGTGCCCACCTCCGGCTCTGGTTGTACTGGACTGTCTGGTGTGCCTGTATTTTAGTATTTATTAATTCAGGGATTACTATCAAAGCATGCATGCTTTTTTTAGCACCACCCACGTTGACCTTCTTACCACACACTGACCTCTGGGAGCTTCCTTGTAGGCTCAGAGTCTTTTAATGTTAGATGTGCTGAAGCAGTAAGGGGTTAATTGTCCTGCTCAAGGGCACATCAATATTAGCAACTTAACCAGGGCAAGCCACTGGTTACATGCCCTTCCATTTAACCTTAAAGGATTTTCACACCACATATTTTGTAAGTATAGTTTATGTCCAAATTTCAAGATTTAAAAAAGAAATGAAAAATGTGATGAATAAAACATTGTCAAAATTTGCATACTATAGTTCAGCAGAGTTTATTGTGTATTTGCAGTGCGCAGGCCACAGTGCCGTGCTGGGCCCATTGAAGCTACCATTTTCACCAGCGGTCACACTCATTGTCACATGCAAGCATAGGTTGAGAGCAAGAAGCTTATCAAGTCTGTCTCACATCCATTTGGTGTGAAATTTAGAATGTGTGGTCAAGTGCAAAGGACATATTCAGGTCACTGAATCTGCATTCCTCTCTGCTTAGCCCCTAATTTGTTTTTTTGGTACTGGGCTGAGAGGTTGGTTTTGAAGAACACCTTCCCACACATGCACGGTGGGGACTGATACTGCCTTTGTGCTGAACATTGATACTGGATCTTCTCCTGCTTTATTTATTTTTGTAAGGCGTTGCGCTTTCTGTGTTGGCAGCATAAACTGTTGCTGTGGCGTGATGCCCATCAACAAACGTTTTGGTTGGTAACACCTAAACTGAGTGCCCAGACACAACAGAACGTGGGACACCTTGCTAGGAACTACCATTGCTGTATTGGTTGTGACTAGTTTTGTTCTGGGGAAATAGATTTGACATGGAAAGCTTTTAGGGGGGGCTTTCTGTGCGAAGTTTGCATGTTCTTCCCGTGCTTGAGTGGGTTCTCTCCGGGCACTCTGGCTTCCTCCCACAGACCAAAAACATGCTCATTAGGTTAATTGGTTACTCTAAGATTGCTCTTAGGTGTGAGTGTGAGAGTGAATGTTTGTATGTCTGTTGCCCTGCGATCGACTGGCGGCCGGTCCAGGGTGTACCCCGCCTCTCACCCGTTGACAGCTGGGATAGGCTAAAGCCCCCCGCAACCCCGAAAGGGATAGACGGGTATAGAAGATGAATGAATGAATGAATGAATGTCTCTAATATTAATAATAATTAATAATGTGCTCTGATTTTACACTTTCTCAGCTGGCCAAAATACAATGACATGACAAATTAGGCGATTGAAAATGTTAATGAAATGTGAAATGACAATTGTTCATGAGTACAAATTTGCAATTGATCTAGATTTATAAGCATGACAGAGCATACATCTGGTGCCCCACCATCACTCTGACCTCTTGTATCATAGGGCTTACAGCTGTGTTGGACCCAGTTAAATAAAGCTCAGATGACAACCAAGCCACTGAAAATGATATTCAACAAACCAAACAGAATTCAACTCAACGGCTAATATTGTACAGCTGACAACATTTTCACAGGAGAGAATAAGTGCTTGTATTTCTCCCCAGGTTCAGTTGTAAAGAAATTGGCACATAGCACAAGCTGGTCTTTAGTGAATGTCATCTAAGAATGGATTACAAAGAAAAGGTACCCGATGCAGATGTATACCTTGCTCAGGTATCGTGCCCCAGCCACAGTTCACTGATGTCATACATCAATGGACAGCACGCTTGGGTTAGAGGTGCTGACCTAAGAATATTGTTTTGCTTGAAAACAAGGTTTTAAAGGTCTTCCGGGCACAATTTAAATGCCCGTCATGGGAATAACAAGAACCCACAGTGGCTGCAGTCTCACCACGATGCTTGTTTAGTACTTGTTGACGACACATGGACACGTGTGATCGGACAGAAGATAACTGTCTGGCTTGCAGAGGCCTGGATGGCCTTTGTTGGGTGAGCGAAGGGTTGTTTGGGCGTAGGTGGTCCAGGTGGTCATTCAGGTGCATCTTTCGTAATTATATCTTATAAACCTTTGACTGATGACTGAAAGGTTGGCTGTTCTTGTTTTTCTATGGCTTTGAAGACTATTGTCCCTGACAAAAAAAAACATTATTGGAAACACCTCAACACGGCTTCAATGTTTTCCAAGTTTATGCTGTTAAATTGATTTATGTTTAACACTCCTCATTTACTGTAATTTTCTCATTTTCTCATTTGAATCCTGCTATTAGCATTGTAGTGAATCAGACAGACTAAGGATCTGATTGTAATCCATAGGTGAGTATTAGGTTTAATTGAACCATCAATAGGTTATTATGGCAATATTATAGTATATTAGAATTATATTTTGTGGGCTATATAACCTTGAGGTTTTGTGCAGAATACAGTGAAATGATATTTGGTCCAATAAAGGGTACTTACCTTGATGACTTGTGTGAGCCATGTTAAATGTGTTTTGACACTGAACTTGATGACTAGAGATCAGCCTCTTCAAAGCCAAATGAATTTCAGTGTTGATTTCTATAACGACTGAACTCGGCTGATCCTAAGAACCACATCTTTTTTATCATTCAGTGTCTTTTATCTTTTAATCATTCCGTTTCTTTTGATCTTGGAAAATAATTTAATCTCTACCTTTTTATGGCCTTCGTTACGTGGAGAATTGTGTAGTAGGACTTGTGTTTTATTTTTCCTTTATTTGAATAATACATTGCAGTGTAAGACATATATTGAGATGTCTGTGCTTTGTCTACTCCCTTTTGTGTCTAATTGTGAGATCTTTTCTCTTCTCTCATAACCTCACCTGTGTTCACTAATTTAAGTGTAAGAACTGTATGGAATATTTTTGAACAGTGAAGTTCTTTTCTCTTATTTAAATTAGTAGTTTACAACATGCACACACAAGTAAAATGTAGAAGTCTTTGGTCGTTGGAATGACAACCAAAAAATATAAAAAACACTAAGTGAAATCATTTAAGCCTCAGTTGTGGCAACTGAGGAAGCTCATTGTTAATCAGTCCTCACAGTCAACCCTGTTTCAAGCCTTCATCATCCCCCTTAGTTATCAGATATAGCTGCACTTCCTCCCGTTCCAAGGACAGGCTTCAGCATGCTGTTTGTACTGCTGAGCAGATCAGATGCCTGTTCTTCAAGGAGCTGTATGATATAACTCGAGAATGAAGGAAGGGGCAGCGCTCAAACAGTGTTTCAGAGGCTTCTGACCTGACAAGAATACAATTATATGAAGTGAATTTTAATTTTATTGTACAAGAATGTTAAAGACTGCAAATACAAAAACCAGGCTGATACAAAGTTCTGGTACGAGGCTGTCAAACATTCTTTGAAAACTCCTGTTGGAGTTGATGATAGGTTTGTGTTTATTTGTTGAACTTTGAACTTTGCATTCATTTTTATTGCTCAAGGGCAATCTTGACAGATGCACCCATGCATATCCCACTCTGCACCGCCTCTGGACCTTTTCATTCATGCAGCTCATAGTAGACAGCATGCAGACAGATAATGTATTAGTAATGGCATATGTATTGTATAGTTTTTTATTCTTCATCTGTCCTGCTCAGGGTTTACAGACAGACAACAGAGTAGGTAAAAATCAACTTCTGTTTGATTGCTCTATAGAAATATGTATTTTTTTTTAATTTGAAATCTCATGTTTTACTGTGTGGTGGAAAGGAGTCTTTTCTCCTGCAGGGCAAACTAGTCAGACTGTAAATCAGAATAAGGTCTTATACTGTAGATATTGTGCCTCGTCTTGTCACACACTGCCGATGATACCACATTGATATATTAGACTTTCTGCCTGACAAAGGAAAATGCCCATTTCATTCCTCATTAATAGACAAATCATGGGTTTCTGTGGCTCATATTATTTCTAAATGGATGCACACAAATTTACCTATCACTCAGGTCTTAAAAGCCATTGTCCATAGTCACACTGCCATGGCCTATAATAATTTTATATTTATTTCTTTCTGTCTTGCTATTCATTATGGTATCCCTTCTCTATTTGTTTTTCCTCTTTATTGAAGCTTGTAGGTTGCACGATGTGAGTACGTTGTACACACACAGCATTGACCCATGTCTGACTGTGCCTGTGGTATCTACCATACTGTCTCCACTATGAACTCTCTTGAGGATTGAAATCATGTATGAATATTGTCACTCATTAAAACCTTGTTTGCATGTCACAACTTTGTGCTCATTTAATTTAAAAATTCTTGTATGCCAGGTTGTCATGAAGCCACTTTGTGTAGCAGTGTGCATGGGGCCATTTTCATCCTGGGATATGAGAAGAGTTTCTGCTCCACTGGGTGCACCTGGTTTTGTAAAATGGCCTCATATTCCTCAGCCGTTACACAACCATTTAGAACAATCATCAGACCTAATGAGTCCCACAAGATGACTGACCGCGGTATCATACATTTGACCCTATGTTTGCCAGCTAACAACAGACAGAGTAGGCCAAATCATTGTGTTATTTGGCATACTTAAGCCATAGCTATTGGTGTAGACAGACTCTTCATTAGATAATAAATAAATAATGATCAAGATTTGCCACATGAAAGGTTCCCTGTAGCCTCTAGTAGTGCTATGGAGCTGTTCCTCTATCAGTGGGAACCCATCTTTTTTAACTGGAGCACACACGTGAAGATACACATGCGTGATACATGGCCCTGCCAGTTGTTTCACACTATTCTACTGATCTACAGGAGACGGTAACACACCAAGAAAAGCAAAGACAGGACAGAAGATTGCTGTTGGCAAATAAGCATGCCGACTATGCCTGAGTGTGAGTCTTTGTTTCCCTTGCAAAAGAGAGAATGGAATGGATCTGCCAGTTTGACTGCCTCAGTACTCTCTCACATAAAGACATTGAACTTTCCCTTGATCTCTTGTAAAATGTGTTTACTTTTGTTCTTTGTGAATGTGTAAATTGGGTGATTTTCACCTATTCATGCTATGTTTGTGTGCGTGTGTTTGCACATGTGTTAGTGATCCAGAATGACAGCTGAACGTAGTGAGCCAAGCAGAGTTGATTTCAAAGATCCCAACTTGGTGGATTTACTCCATGCTGGTAGGGAGATATATAGGTCAATACACTTTGTGTGTGTGTGTGTGTATTCTGAGGCAAAATGAATTTTTCTTATATGAACCCTATCCACTGGAGTGTCTTGACCTTGTCTTAACAGTAGTGGAGCAGGTGGATCATGGGGGTTGGCCAGCAGTAGGCCAGTACACCACAGCGGTGTACTAAGGTGGAGCGAGACTGCAGCAGAGGCTTTTCCCCAGCTGTCATGGAGTCCATGTTGTAGGACCTGCCTGTCTGTCAAGGCCCATGTGGTAGCTGTCTGTGGACCAGTCAAAGATGTCACACACAGGAAAGGAATAACGAACTACACAACCCAGATATTGAGCCCAGTGGTCATGAGCAGATCATGAGCAGGGCGCTGCTGCCAGTGTTAGCGTTCTCTCTGTACTAGGATGTGTTCGGATCTGGATTTTGAATTGGTTCAGATAATTCTTGGATCGACTTGGACTGGGTTTCACTCTGGTCTCTTCACTTTCGGCTCCTGAGCCTGCAACTGCCTCAGTCATTGTCAGTAACTGAACAGCTGTTATTTATTAATTTTTTTTTCTGGAATTTGCCTCAAAACATGACATTGCAGCAAACATTAAAACTTGTCACAGTAACACCCCAAGATCACTTATCCCGCATTGGGCTTGAATATTAAGCCCCCTGACTATAGGACATAATTATACACACTAACAAACAAACACACACACACACAGGAGAGAAAACATCCACTCACAGATTTCACACAGAAAACTCAGGAATGCACAGAGAAAAGAGCCACTCAGAGCCCAGATGGCCTTTCCTTTCTACTTTCCCTGCCCTCATTAAATATCAAGTATCTCAGGGAGCAATAACACATAAGGACAAACACACAGAGGCACACACCCTCTCTCTCTCTTTCTGACATGTCATCAAGATTTAAATTTGTTACACACTTCCACACAAACACACACACAGTTTTTTTAATGATTAGTGCAGAAATCTCAGTCCCATAACACATGTACGCGCACACACTGACACACTTGAGTGTGGCTTTCCTTTAGCAAGTTTCCGACCTGCAGCTCAGTGCCCTGTCGTTCCCTGCTTTCCTGAGTAGAATGCTTGTGAAATGTTTAGCCCGGTTTCAAGGTAATTGCGCATGAAATTGTGTGAAAAGTGTAAAAAGCCAGAAATAAATGAATCCAGAAGGCCCTAGAAACCACACCCTGATGTTTTGGCTGTGGCTTAGAAATCTGAACAGTGGAAATTGAGCTGTTAGAGCAATTAAAAAGGCTTAAATGTGAATATTAATTATTTCAGGGAATCATGATATGAGAACAGTTCAGTGGGCATGAGAAGACCTGTGAAATGGCCTTTTTGAAACAGCAGAGATAATGAGTTCTGAAATTCACTGTTTCTGATGTATTAGCTGTCTAATACGAGCTGGTCTCTGTATGAACATTTGAATATGAAACTGATAACGCCAAAGTGCTTTAGAGGACAGTTAGACAGGCGTTATGGCTGCACATTTAAAAACCTGACTGTCAATAAGGTTTTTCACACACCATACACATCACCAAAGTTGTTGCAGTTCATCTATAACAACAGACTGATCAGCATGGATCGATGAGACTGTAATGTTTCTCAAATGAATACATGAAACATAGATAAATGCTATATTTCCCTCATGTTTGACTAGTACTAATAATGTCTTCTTGTGCCCTCTTACTCTGCAGTGGTATAGTGGAACACAAATGCTTATTTCAGTAAACCAGCTTCAAATAATCGCATGATAGTGGATGGAAAAGAAGCATTCATTCGCATTTTTTTTCAATGATTGTCTTGAAAAATTCGGTCAAGATTTGCAATACATTTCGATGGAAAACTAGTTACTGGTTATACAAGATTTCCTGACAATCCTCTTGTGCGGCCATACTAAACCTCGGCTTGTGATAAGTTGTAAAATAAGAATTAAAAAAAAAAATCTATGCTACATCAAGAGTGCAAAAAAATAGTTTCATGCAGTGCAGATAGCAGGTCTTCACATTTGCACTCAAAACAAAAGGCTGTTTAAGTGTTAAGTTTGAAAGGAGCTGAACGGCGGTTTAAATAATAAATGCTGTTGGTGGCTTTTATGTAGTCTTCACTCCCTGGACTGTCTCCTCGTACTTCCTCCCCATCAGTTTGGTGAAATGGGTCCTTGAGGGAAAAGAGTAACCACGGTTGAGGATGTGAATCATTTCTCTGAATCCTTCATCCTCCAGCGCTGATCGTGGCCTCATGACCAGCAGGTTCAGGATTCCATCAGTGAGAACAGCTGCTTGCTGTGGTGTGCAGATCTTTCTCAGAACGTAACGTCACTAATGTTGGGCTGTTTCTTTCTAAACTGAGAGAGACAATAAAATAACTTATAGCCCTTCACACATGGTGGAGCCATGTGTGAAGGGCTTTGAAGGCTCAGATGTAAAGTGCTCCCAAAATGTATGACTTGGGTCATATAAGTTTCTCTACTCTAATGATAGCCTCTTCCTCATCTGCTGTAGTAATGCTAGCCTCTGCTTGTGCACATTAGGAGACATTGCCACAACGCATCATAGCATGGACCAAACTAATCCACGATGGACTCTTTTTATGATCGAATTTAATTGTTTACTTGTTGCAGTGTTTCTCTAAAGAAGACATGCCAGATTTCAGTTCAAATACAATCCTGATTCACAAAGATTTTCATGTGGGTAGGAAGAAATCAGCAGTCTGTGTGGTGTTATCTTTCCCTTCAGTGTTAAAGAACACACTTAAGAGTGAAATTATTTCATTATTTCTTCACAACCACTTATCCCTGCACTTCATATTGTTATTACAGTGTTCTCTGAACATGCACATACTGGTTCTTCTGCTGACTGCACTGTGTCAACATTGTTTGTGTATCATTTACATCTAATCACCATAACGTAGACATCACCACCACCAAATTTCAGAAAGTGCCAGTAAAAAATACAGTCTGTCCATCTGCTTCACTGCAGGTTTAGTGAACCAAAATGTGCTCAAAACACAATTAAAAAACACCACCCACTGTTTCAGTTTGGATAAAAGACTGGACAATTACTGTACTACATGTATTAGATGAGGTTGCTGGATCTGCTACCTCCATGGCTGTAACTATGCCAACCCTCCATTTTAGGCCAGCATAACAATATGGGGGCATTGGAGAGCTTACTACCAGTTTAGATATTATCATCCTGCCAGTTTTTTCCCCAAAATTGGCACACAGCGGAGGAGCAGCTCTAATAGCCACTCAACAAATGCTCTGCTGATTGGTCATGCAGTGTCTTGGTATCCAGTTATATCGATAAAAAGCCGTCTTGACAGTCTGGAGAGAATATCGAGCTCAGTATTCTGCAATATTTCCGAGAAAAAGTCACTTGTCGCTGACACTCTTCATCAGAGGCTGTTACATTGGATCTCTGTCATCAAATGTGGCAATTTTCATGGATGTTTGAGATGGGAAGAATACAATTTTACACGCAGCAGAAGTCCGTGGCTGTGAGAGGCCGGCATGAAATGGCCACCAGACCGCTCGGCAAAGCAAAAAGATAAAGGCTGATGTAGATGTCAGTGTGAGGACGTCTTGGGAGCCATATGTAAATCATGCGATCATATGATCAAAGTGACATATGTCAAGATGTTTCACAATAGACAGAATGGCTTCCTTTAGCGTTTCTGCTGTCGGATTGTTCATCATATAAAATTGATTATATGAGAATCTTTGCTGTATCTGTGCACATTGAATCAGACACAGAACAGTGCTTTCTGTGCCACAGTGAAATGAAGCACCTCGTCTGATATATTTATCTATAGTCTGACTACAGCTGTCCGTCTCCCCCCTTTTAGAAATGATGCAACTTCACTCTCCAGCATGGTAAGTTAAACTAAGCTAACTTTTGGTCTTATGTCGGCCATATCAGACGTCAGCCCATCATGTTGCCCACCACCGGGCCTATGAAGGTTTTTCCTTGATCATTGAACATTTATGTTTTGATTTGAAGGAGTTGGCAACGAGGGCAAGTAATTCTGCTTTCCTCACTCCTGTATGATAGTAAACTGAATATATTTTGGTTGTGGACAAAACAAGACATTTGAGGACCTCATCTTGGGGCTCTTGCACCTTTGATACAGAAATTCTGCATCAGCAACAGGTATTTGTCGGACCCCCGCTATACTGATTTATAGACATGTGCATGTGCATGTGCAGG
This sequence comes from Chaetodon trifasciatus, assembly GCA_037975065.1. Taxonomy (NCBI): domain Eukaryota; kingdom Metazoa; phylum Chordata; class Actinopteri; order Chaetodontiformes; family Chaetodontidae; genus Chaetodon; species Chaetodon trifasciatus. The sequence continues at coordinate 6,983,991 of JBBMOE010000015.1, read as the reverse complement.
ACAAGGCATGACAGCAGGCCCATAATGGTGATACATTGAGTAAGAAGTCAGTTAGTCCATTTTTGACCAAATTACAGGAAATATGAGATGAAGCTTTGCATGACTACACTTGTTCTTTCTTATTAGGGTCAATGTGCATTTTGTGTACATCCCGTATGGACCACTGCAAGAATAAGCGAGGCTAATTTAGGCAGACAACCCAACTGCTGTGTTATATCCGTATGACTTCCTCTACCCTATGCATACTACCTGTAAATACAATGCTGTCTTTCCAGTAGGCCGGTATATTAGATACTTCATGCTCTGATGAACTCTGCTGTAGCTCCGTTCACCTCAAAGCTGTGCTGTGCTTGCTGTCATCATTTGCTGCTGCTACTTGCTGTTGCTGCTTTTCGTATAGCATTTCATTAGCTGAACCACCACAACAAGATCCACCTGCAGGCTCTGAAACAAAGTTCCTCCGTGCTGTGCTTGTTCTGTGTTCATCGGAGAAACAAGTCCAGAGCTAGACACTAAATATCAGCTCTTGACATGTCTTGTAACAATTCATGAGTTGGCTGACTGAAGTTAGGTCAGCACTGGTCAACACTGAAGAGATGGCTAAAGCTCTGTTAACCTTCTTTTTCACACTCAGTAACTGTATGGCAGAAGATATGAATGTGTAACTAAAATTGCCCCCCCACACACATATACCCCCCCCCACTCTGTCTCTCTCTCTCTCTCTCTGCAATGTCTCATTAATGTGTAAAGCAGCCTCCAGGTGTTGTCCCTCTATCACACTTTGCCTTGTTATCTCCCCTCTTAATTGACCTGTGCTCGTTATCTCCTCTAAATTGAGGCCCTCTAAACCAGTGTTTAACGAGGAGGGGAAGACAGAACAGAGGAGAGGTGTTGAGGGTGTGACCTATGACACCATAGCTCCCTGGGGTGTTTTCGAGTGATCTCGCTCACGCACATGCACACACACTCAGAAAGAATGAGCGGAAGAAGGAAGACATAGAAGCTGTATGCACATATTTATATGCAAAGACACCCATGTTGGACATTCACACACACACTCAGCACCACATACAGATGTGAAATTATGCATGGGTCAAGGCAGATCTGTGCGTGTCAAAGGTAGGAAGCAAGAGGTCACACTGCGAGAGACAGAATGAGGGCAGAGATTAGAGGGAATGGAAAAAAAGAAACATGGTGGAAGAAGGGGAAGAAGAAGATTGAGGGGAAAAACAGAAACTATAAGACAGGGAAGAGGCTGTTGTGGAGAAAGAGACAGAATGGTAAATGAGAGACAGAGGGGTGGATTATGAATTAATTATAAAGTATGAAAACAACAAGACTGTGTGCACCACAATTAGCCACATGGTAGCTATATTTGATTTACCGTATATCCAAACCTTTGCAGATGAAAAGCGCCACAAACCACAAGTCAAGGTGTTCAACTGGCATTGAATTTTACTTGCATTTACAGAAACAACACCCTGTTTTGTTTGTGATTGGCCAGCCACATCACTGCAAAGCAACACAGAAGAAGAAAAACATGCAGGCACGGTCCTGTGTTCCAGTCACAGGCTGCAAATCAAAGCAGCTGGTCTTTACAAGGCTGAGCTGTGTGCTTAGCCTGCTCGTCTGCGGGCTTTTTTGTTTTCAATTACAGTTAATGCAATGACCTCCAGTTTTCAACACGCGCCGAAGAATCTGTGCGCATAGGGAGTAAGAAATATTGGAGGTTTTAAAATGTGAAAATTAAAAAAAAAAAAAAAAGGATTATATGAAGTGTTGATATGATGCTGCCACTGCTGCTATAGTTCATGATCTACTTCTCTTATTTCTGCAATTATGTTGCTGATATGTTGTTCGGAGATAAAAGCACATCTGATTGCCGTGCGAAAACTGAAAAAGTAGCAAATCATAATTACTTTCCAAATTGCAATCTTTGATTCCAAAACTCCTGTATTAGTTGCGTCCCACTGTGTGTTGTGTGTGGATGTGTGAGCGTGATAAGTATTGTTTCTTTGATTGTTCTCTCTCTTACACTGTGCTCCATGGCAATCACTTTCATAGCTCAGTTGGCATCTGATTATCTCTCTCTCGCACACAGAAATACAAATACAGAAAAATACTCATAGATGCACACACTGCATTATTTGCATACCGCTTCCATCTTGAAATTGTTATTTTGGTAATCAGACAGACAGAGAGGAAACATAATTATGGAACTGGCTTCCACTTAGTAACAGCAAGGCTTTGTGAGCGCATGTGTGCGTGCATGTGTGTATGCGGTAAGTGCCGTGTTTCCTCTTCAAAATTGTGTAGCAGAAAATGTCAGAATGCACAGCGTAAACAAAAATCAGGGCTCTAAATACAGTGTTAAGCCAGCCTGTTTCAACAGGTTTAACTGTGGGGTTGGTGGAGTTTGAAGAAACCGCCTTTTAAATTCTGTTTAGAACAGATCTTTTCAATATTAAGCTTTTTAAGACATTTTCCAGTTGAAGTCAGTGCTGTTTGCATAAAACATGCTACTCACTTTGTTGAGGTATATAGATTTTCACTGGACTTCTCTTTCATCCGTTATCCCACTCACACTTTTACATTGTGATTCGATATTGTTATTTAAATTTTTCTTTGCTTTTTTAGCAAAGGGAGACTTTACATCATGAGTCATTTTTCCAAAAACAATGCACATCATGTCAGCCATTCTTTCTGAGTGTCGTTCCAGCAGCATCATTGCTATTCAAGTGGCAAATTAAATACTTTTTGAAGTAAACAGCTACATCCAGCTCACCAAGCTAGTGCCATAAGAAATTCATCGATACAATTTAACGTTTTGCCAAGATGAATAGAGCCCCCTATAAGAATAATATACTGTATATGTGCTGCCCTATCTTGGCATGCAGTGTCTCCCCCTGGTGGTGGTTGTATATTAATGAGTTTGAGTTTTGACCCTTTGAGGTTGCTGTGGCTGGTCAGTGTGTTTAGGATGGATTAAATGCAGAGAATGAACTTTCCTGCATATGCTAGAAATCTGCAAAGCAAATGAAATATAGCAAGTTTGAACAACATTTTGAGAAAATTGGCAAAAGGAAATGCAAATTAATGCTTGTTGTCATTCCACTACCGCTATGTGATTTTTAGGAGTTGGTTCAGCAAGATAAGCAGCAGGTGGCGCCAATACCGGGTCAGTGTGATTATGCCTTTGCAGGAGAATATGATGCAACAATTTTGATAGAAAGTATCTTTTCATCTGAACTTAGAGGTCTCTGTTAATAGTGACAGTAGGACACCTTATACAACTCTTGTGTGTGCCTGTGTGTACTCCATATACACAACATTCATATAGGCTTGTGTGTGTTTCAGTGGCTTTACTTTCCTCAAGGTTCCTCACCTCTTCCTCAAGGTAAATGTTCAGTCCATTTCACAGACACTATGAGTAGTAAATAGTAAAGTATGAGAGGCAATACTCAGCTGCAGATATACATGCACGTACACACACACATACACACACACACACTCGTTGAAAGGACAAAGAAACCATTCCAGACTCTTTTGATGATGCAGCAGAAACTGTAATTGATAAACGGGCAGTGAATAATATGCTTCACATGCACACACACACATACACACACATACACACACACGCACACACACACACACACACACACACACACACACACACACACACACACATCCAGGAACACACACACATATTTTATCTCTAAGTGTGTGGTGTGATTATGGCTATGGTTATTTGCTTTCAGTGACAGCCATGATGGCCCAATTACCATCTCGTCTCCTCTTCTCACACCTCCTCCCCTCTCTCCTCCTCTCGCTTCCTCGCCTTCTCCTCTCTCCTCTCCTCTCCTGTCCTCCCTCCTCTCGGGTTTGACAAGGCGACAACAATATCTGTCAGGTGTCCCATTGACCATTTGGCAAATTGCTCCGTCTTCTCCCTCTCCCCTCTCTCTCTCTCTCTCTCTCTCCCTCTCTCTCTTTCTCTCTCTCTCTCTCTCTCTCTCATTTGTCTTTATCCCATCACCCTGCTCCTTCACTCTGCATCTCCAGCCCATTTGTTGAATAATTCAGTATATCTTTCATTCAACACTTTGGTAAATATTACGCTATCTTTCTGTCATTTACTGAATGATTTGCGCAATATCCATTTGCCAATACAACCTCATAATAATTCCCTCCTCTTCTCTGTTTCTCTCTCTCTCTCTCTTTCTGTCTCTCTCTCTTTTTCCCTCTCCAGCCCTCTCTCTGTTGCCTACCAAATAATTTCCACTGCCTCTTTGTCTGCTATTTGTTGTTTGATAATCGTGTATCAAGGATGTGCGTGTACACCCATAGACAATTTTCTGCAGTGGTGATGGGGAAATCTATTACACACTTGAGTGTGTGCGTGTGAGAGAGAGAGAGGCGATGGGATGAGCTATTTATTTTGTGGAGCACTGACTGAAAGCTGACAAGGAGTGATTGTGTCTAGCGGGTTGTGTTAGTGTGAGTGTGTGCATTTGTGTATGTGTGTGTGCATCTGCCAGTATTTGATCATAATGTTTGGGAAAAACTGTAAGCTGAAACATAGCCTGAGTGCAATAATATTGCCTGTGTTTAAATTGCAGATGATTGGATTTGCTCTGAATTCAAGTGAAATAAATGCAACATTGACCACGTTGCAGTTTACCTGTGAAGCTCGCTGTCTTTTAGCTGAATAAAATATCAGATTCTGGTACACTACAGAGAGTAATTTGATACAAAATAGACTATTTTCTCTTGGTGATGTGTTAAACAGTGCTGTTCCAGGTCCATTTCAGGACCGGAGGAGTGCACCGTCTATTGAAAATTGTCATTCCTCTCAGTAAAGGCGTTGTTGTGATGCACAAAAACAATATGTAACAGTTACTCTGCTTTGTCCACAACGTACAGACACTCTTAGGAACATATGCAAGTCGACACCAAGTGAAATTAGAATAAAATACAATGTGACCAGCACTATTATCATTATCAGTACTTAGTTAAATTATGTTGGCAGTCTTACTATCTATTTATATCCAATATTGTCAGTCACACAAGATGAAGTACAACAACATCGTTACTGTCTTGCCAACAGTTTATAGAAAAAACTGAGCGACTCATAACATGAAGCAGACATTAGTGAATAATGTATATCAATACTGTAGATTAGATACATGCAAGACAACATAGCAAGCACTAATTACTGTGATCTTTGTTGGTGCCTCATCAAGATCTTATTTACATAGCGTTGTTTGAAGTGACAGTGAGCTGATCCCTCGACCCTGAATAATCCTTTTGGAACCTTTTCAGCACAACATAATCATAACATTCTGTTAATATTGGATCAAAGCCTGAGGTCATCTGCTGCCTCATGAAACATATCATCCCAAGGCATCACCATGTGAATTATAGATCTGGGATTTATAAAGAAATCACATGGAATGACAGACAATACTTAAAAACACACGTGCACACATGCAAACACACAGCCACGTTCGTCATAAATGATTCGTAGCACATTGCTTCAGCTCTGCTCTCTATTGATTGTTTTTATTCTGTTTTTCCTGTTGATTATTTCAACAAATTGCTTTTTTTTTGTCTGACCAACTGTTGAAAATGCAAAATTATTCAATTTACAATAATCTGAAACATGAAAATTGTCAATTTTCTGTTGATCAACCGATTGACTACTGATTCTATTCATTTTATTATCCATATTGTATCTCATGTCCATCTCTTTACAGTATCTTTCTGCATCTACATTTCTCACCAGCTTGTTAAACACATATCATGGTTGATTTGTATTCCATGTGACATATTTTTGCAAATTTTTAACTGATTCATCTGTTCAAATGCAAATGTCATTCCACGAGGGATTGCAGCATGACTAAAATATGAACCAACTACAACCAACTTGTCATCACAGCACTGTGATGTATGTTGAAACATGTGCCCCACATATGCAGAAACATGAGATTGAATGCGAAGTAACTTTCACAAGTCTGTCATGTGGAATAGGCTTGTTTGTGTGGTCATGTTGTACGTATGCACTAGTAATTTCCATGGAATATGGCTCCATGCACCGCTGACAAGGTTGTCACATGGGAGATGCCCAATGAATCAGTCCCAGTGCTCTTGTGTTATTCTCTTCTGCATTTATTTCTGTATGTGTGTGTCAGTTTGTGAATATATTGGTCATGTCAGGAAGCCTCAGTGGAATGCAAACCAGCAGAAATATCTGTGCATGAATCATATCAAACTGTCTGGATGCTCTCTTGTGTGTGTGTGTGTCCTGCTGAAACACGCAGGCTTTGCAGCTTAAGTCTCACGAGTCTCCGCAGGTTAAGACACACGTCAGGTACTTACCATGTCGAGAGTCTCCAAACTAGTGTCTCTGTGTCTCATTAAAAGCACGACAGTGAGGTGTCGAGCTGTGTATCATTATGAGGATGGCTGAGAATGGACTTGAATGTTGATTCACAAATGAGTTCAGGGTCTGTCTAGTTCCACTCTGCGCAGAGAAAAAAACAAAAAGAGGAAGGACACATCCAGAGAGCAGCAAAGTTCACGTTTTCTCTTGACTGCTTTCTCCGTAAGTGACGTTCTGCTCAGAAAATTCTTGATAGGCTTTGAAGTGTTTATTTACGTATGTTTTGTATTCAATCACACTTCCCAGACATGAATAGACCCCTTTTATGTTTTTGTGTAACCTATGGTTTCTGAACTCTGAACTTCTGAAGATCTTAATAACCCAAACCCCCAGAATAAGGCATCAATAAGTGCTTTATAATGACTAATAAAGAGCCACTATGCTACAAATATGCATGCTAATAACCAACTAGTTCATAGTGAGTATGTATGTCTTAATATAAAGTGTGCCTGATATTTCTTGTATAAAGTTTCAAACCACTGTCTGCCTTTATCGCAGCTTGCACTCGAACCGGCAGTGATTCTACAAGTTTTTGGAAAATATGTGAATCCACGTTATGCAAGCCATCTCTCGGCACATCTGAGCGAGAGCCTTGTGATGTTACAGTAGCTTTCACCTTTTGCCTTTTCAAATATTCCCAAAGATGTATGGTGAGGCTGATGTCTGGTGGTTCTCAAGGGAAAGGCAAGCATGTCAGCACTCTTTGCTCTTCCTTGGACTTCAAACAGACCTGGCACAGCATTGCTGCATGTTTAGGGCCATTGTCCAGCTGGAAGATGAATCCTTTTTCACACAATTTCAAGTCAGAAGGGACGGCATGCCTCTGAAGAATAGAGTGGTGCTTCTCTTTGGTCAGTGTGTAGTTCATCCTGTGGAAGTCACCGGTTCCTGAAAAGGTGAAACTTCTCCACACCTAAGTATTTCCACCCTATTCGACTGTAGGCTTTATTCCGTGTTGAATTAACCTCTCATATGGTGCTAGGTCAGCCTGGCCTTGCTTTGGATGAAAATGTCTTCATCTGTGAATTTCTGTCCTGTATGGGATGCACTGCCACTGCACCAAGTTTCAGTTTAGCTGTGTTTTGGAGCTCACATGGTTCAGAATAGTTCAGCCCTGAACTGCTCATATTACATCATTATGGTCGAATGAAAGCTATTTTTCAGATGAAATCCCTGTCTGTTTCAAATCATTGCTGGTTGCAGCATCATTCATAGGCAGCCAAATTAAATTAGTGAGGAAGTCATAACAGATGTGATCAAGATACAGATTTAATATGATGCATCTCTGAAGGTTTAGACTTGTATCAGTTCAAATAATGTATTAAAAAGAATGAATTGTAATTTCATTAAACAATGAAAACATTATTGTTTATGGTAGATTTAGATTGAACACTACTTTGTCTTAGGGGTGGGTATCAAACTTGATACTGTAATGGCACAGAATGTTGATACCAAAGGAGTAAATCTCATCAAATAGCTTTTTTTTTTTTTTTTTTTTTTTTTTAAACCACTAGTTGCTTATCTGCACAAACTAACTGAAATTCATGGTGCTTGTTAGCAGCCAGTGCAGCTAACCTGTATCTGCTCATAGGCATAGCTGGGCTAGCTGCTCTCCCTCTGTGTGATCTGAGGAGGTCTCACTCTGCCTCTATTTCCCAATACCACAAACGTCACCATCTCAGTCATGTCCTTCTTCTTCTTCTTCTTCTTCTTCTTCTTCTTCTTCTTCTTTGGGTGAGGCAGAATAGACACAATAATAACGTATTGCTGCCATACTGTTTGTTATTAATGTTCTTTTGACAGTTATTGATATTATAATATTGAACGATACCCAGGCCTATTGTATATGTGCAGTACATTGTCCTGAGTCTTTACTACTGATAGCACAATCATTTCCTCTGTGTTTAATACAGTATCATAGAAGATTATCTCACTTCATCACAATCTGCTCCTCACAGACAGAAATCGTTTTTTGCTTGCTGTGATTAGGTTTGATCGATTCTACGAACAGAGATATGAAACGTCTCACCTCCGACTGACCTGCGTTTGCCTGTTGATGCCCAGGGCATTGTAGTGGTGAAAAAAAACAACAAAAAAAACCCCAGCTAATTTCTGATGATTATCTGCCTCTATCCATGTATTCTAACCAAATGTTTGAAAGAACAAAAAGTGTTGACCACTAACAGTCAGTTAAACACTCCCACACAGTGTCATTCCGACATCCCATGGCTGTCTGTCTAATAACAGAGAGATAGAAATAAAAAAAAAAACATTATCAAGAAAACTGAATATAAATCAGTCATTTAAGAGCGGCTCAATTTGACACACTATTCAGAGGTTACCGATAAGCTTGAACTTCACAATATTTCTTGTTCTTTTGTAAGAGTTCATTAAAAAAAGACAGACTTGACGTTTTACTGGATACTTTTTAAAAGATCTGATGATTTAATGTCTTTTGTGCTGACAACAATACTTTCCCAAAGTTTTATATAAACAGTATCTTTTGAAAAAAGTAAAACCCCTCCTGAGCATGTCATACTGATAAAGCCTGAGAAATGGATTCCATTTATTTCTTCTGTTTATGACATATTCTTATATTTTAATTGTTACCTGTGAGCTGCTTCTCGCCCGTGGTGCACCCATTTACGTGTTTTCACTCACTTTTGCTGATTAGACCTCCTCTTTGAGCTGCGTTGGAGTGCACAGTCTATGCTTGATTGACATCTCACTCTCCTGTGAGCTTTATTACCTTTGTGTGTGACAGCGTCTACCTTTTTGTAATTGTTTGTCAGTACATGTAGTCTGGCAGCCTTACGCAACTTTGTGACTTTGTCCAGCTTCAACCTGACTAGCAGGGCTTCAGATTGCGATTATTTTGACAGGTATTGCAAATGACTTTTTATGAGCTCTGTACACAACAAGGATTTTCCTTTAAGTCTGGACAATATGATACATGGGCGGGGGCATCTCTGTAGCACCACACTGGTGCAATTTGAATATTGCACTTGGCCGTATTATGATTTCAATAATATTTTGATTCTGACTGAGTAGTTGTCTAATTAGCCAGAATAACCATAAACACCTGCATAAGTGCAGGTGCTTTAACAGTTTCACACACTTTAATCAGCGTAATTAATAATTGATGCGTTGATGCAATGAATGAGTATACCCCCTACATTTAAAACATCTGCATCGTAATTACCAAACATGTCATCAGCAGGACACTGAGCACTGAAGTGTTGTGATGTGGTGTCATGTTGAGGAAGAGGAGGAGAGAGAAGTCTACTGAACAAACAGAGAAAGAGCAAGTTAAAGAGGCATCTTACGAATTTGGTAATGGAAACAGCTGAGTGTTACTTTTTGTATTTGTGTGTCGGAGGGAGAGGAAAAAGAAGCAAAAGGAAAAACCAAGTCGTCTCTTGTCCGAAATGTCGACAGTTTAATATTTCATCCGTATCTCATCTTTCTTTTCCTTTGGCAAGTGCCTCAGTGTGTGTGTGTGTGTGTGTGTGTGGTATGTGTGTGTGTACGTACGTGGGGGTGTTCTTGCAGTAAAGCCCAGTGTTCATGCTCTTTCGCATTACATGCTCAGTAAGGGGTGTTTGAGTGTGAGTGTGTGTGTGGACATTTGAAAAACCCATCTCAAGCTTTTTCAGCCAATAAATCTTGTTACAAGGTGTGTGTTTATGTGTGTGTGTGCCTCTCTATCTGCGAGTATGATGGTGTTTGTGCAGACCCTTTCTACAAGGTGTACTTACAAACACACAGAGATCAAAGTAACTTACTACCACATAAAACGGAAGCACGGTGGGGTAGAATCAGCGGTTTTCAACCTAGCGGGACGGGCCCTCCAGGGGGTCACCAGATACTTGTTGTGGGTTGTAAGAATAGTTAAGGACATGGGAAGACATCTTCTTTTCTCCACTCCTGTCTTTTCTTATCTCTTAGGTTTTCTCTTTTTTACTTATTTGCTTCATTTTCTCAATGCATCGTTTTTCAGGGTCATACTGTAACACAGTAAAAGAAACACCTGTATAATAAGGTGCAAATCAGTACATTAGTCTTGTAATAAATACTATTACTAGTACTTGACTGCCTGATATTATGTAAATTTTTTTGTAATTTCCTTAGTTTTCTGCTGTCTCACCAATCATTCTAGACACTGACAGACAGTTAAGTTCAGTTTTACCCTAAGAAATATTTCCTTACTAACATCACTATCAGAGCTGGTGTGTCTTCATAAAGATATGCATATAAAAGCATAAATTGTGATCTTTGTTGTTTAAATAGTATGAAATCGGCATCACCATTTTTTATCTAAAAGCATAATTAGAGTCAGTGATGTGAAGAAAGTCTCCACAGCATCTGATTTATGCATTGTTATCATTTAGTCAGTTTGTGTTGTTTGTTTGTTTGTTTTTGTGTGTGTGTGTGTGTGTGTGTGTGTGTGTGTGTGTGTGCACGCGTGCGTGCGTACGTGCGTGCGTGTGTCCCTTGGCAGGCTTGTTGTTCACAAAGATTTTCAGTTTCTGAAATATTTCCCTACAGCAGTCAAACTGAATTCAAATGTAAACTATATGATCATGGGAATGGAAAACAGTTGGCGGAAATGCTCATATCATTAGAGTATGCAAGGAAAACATGGAACATAAAAGGATGCTTGTGTAAAAATATTGTAAATTATTCTGCATATATGCATACATGAATACAAACAACTTAAATGCTAATACGTGGTCTAAGACGTCCAAACAGACATCTGGCATTTACTATGAAATATACCTTAATGGATAAAGTAGCATAGTTCCTAAACTGCATGTGATGGTTAATGGTGTGTGATTGACATTTAATTGCTACAGTGGGCACAGTGGTTATAGTATTAGTAAGCTTTGCTTGTCTTCTTCTGATCATTACCTTCAGGCTCTTTTGTTCATTTTGTGATTAATCATCTTCCTTGTCTTCTTATATGTAGTCACATTCGTTGCCATGGGTGCATGAAATACGTCAGTTTCATCTTCTGAAAGTATGTGAAGTGTGGGCCACCACAATTGTGTTATTGCATTACAATTTCAAAGCTAGATTTGATTATCGAGTCCATATCAGGTGTGAAAACACTAAACAGGGGCCTACTTTTACTCACATGAAGTAACTTCATCCATCTTTTTTTAAGAAGGTGAGAGAGTCCAGCAATGCTTGTTTTTCCAAGATGATTGATGACAATAAGAAAAATCCGAGAGCTTTGTTTAGTGCAAGATTGGTGAGCCCTGCCCCTCCCCTTGTACCGGTCTATTCTAATGCTGACTGCGAAATGTTTTTAGCTTTCTCTGTGTAAGGTCACTGACATAAGGTCTAATATATTGCCTTCCTGTACCCCTTGGGATGACTGTTTGGCCCTTGTTTCTTTGCTGAGCCAGTTTAGCCTTGTTTCATTGTAAGAACTCGCAGCCTCTGTATCCCAAATGTATCCCTCCTTTAGTCCTCTTGACATTGTTCCAACCTCTCTTTTTAAAGATGTTTTTAATTCATTAGGACCATACATACTCTCCATTGTTAGTAGTTCTCTTAGTTCTGGCTGTCTGCTTGATTATTTTAAACATGCGATTATGTAGCCATTGTTAAAAAAGCCAGACCTTGACCCATTGCTGCCCATCAACTACAGACCTGCGTCCAAATCTGGAATTTTTTTTTTGGAAACAGTACTGAAACTGTCCTGCTCAGGGTTTCAAATATATATTATATATAATATAGATATTTTAATCCGCACCACCTCTGGGGAAAGTTCAGTTCGGTTGCTGCGTGATGTAAGTGCAGTCCCTTGCCTCCTATTTAGATAAGAAATTTTATGTGGCCCCTCATCGTTATGTCTCCTCATCTGCTCAGCTGACACATGGTGTACCCTAGGGTTCGATCCTCGGTCCTTATTTTTTTCTCCTCGTACGTGCTTGCCTTTGGTTTCTTATTTCTGTTATGCCAACGACCCAGCTTTCCTTTGCTTCAGGAAGACCACCTAAAAGCTATCAAGGACAGGATGTCTGATAACTTCCTATAAACAGAAGTCCTGTTTTCATATTGTTTTTTCCTGTTTTAAGCTACTTTTTCTTGTGTTTTGTAAAGCACCTTGTGACTCTGGTTTTGCAAGGGGCTTTACAAATGAACTTTACTCACTCACTTACATATCAGGTAGATTTAGTCAGATTCGTCCTTAATATTTTTTGACAATTTGTGGTCAACAATCATCAAGGACATTTAGTAGATGAAATCACTTAGTATTTCATTGTTGTTTGACCCAAGACCGAGGAGGAGAATTTTGTTTGAACTTCAGCAAACTGCTTTCAATTTAGAATTCAGCTAAAACAATTATGTATTGATTTTTAGGCAAAAACAAGTGGGAGTGAAAACTTGCCACAAAATAACTGGTTGTGTGAATATATGTACTACTTTTTCACATTTCACTAAGAGGATGTCTGCTCTGCAGTTAGTTAGTGTTTAGTGGTTCTCTCTCGTCATTAGAAATACTGCGATTTTGCTCAGCACGAAATCTGTACAGTTTAGGACAGTGATGCATTTCCAACTCAGTACAGTAAAAAACATGTGTATTGCATAGAGGAATGCTTCAGTTTTGACTTATTGCCAATTAATTTTCTATTTCAATTAAATCAAAATAAAATCATTGGCAGAAAACCAAGGGCATACCTTAACATGAGAGGAAACAATTCCGTCTATCTCCAGAAAAATGACTGTGCACAGTGAGGATAATGTATCTGACAAATTTTGAGACATTTCTTCTTAACAAAATTAAATCTACATCCAGTCTGCGCTCTCTGCCTCCTCACAGGTGAAATAACCCCATCACTTCTGCCAGAATAGCAGTGCAGCTCCCCGTCCACCTCACATCAATCTCTCCCCACTCACCTTGACTCACTTTACTTATTCTTTGAAAAAAAAAAAAAACTTGCACAAGATAAAATTATGTTTCTTTAATGTAACACTTCACTCTGACATGAGCTTTACTGTCACAAGAATGCTAGAGAAGCACCGTGAAATCTGTATTCCCTCATTTTTGGCTCCTTGTGATTTTGGAATATATTTTTAGTCTACATTTTCATTCATTATTCACAAATCACAAATTAAAGCAGCAACACTCCAAATGTAAAAACACAAAACCTGGGAGCCAGTCTTGTTTAAACATAACATGGGGGGACCCAAACTGAGTAGTCTGTCACCTTGGGACCTATAGGCTCATTAAATGATACCACAACGCTTCTCACATGAAGATTTTAACGAGTAAATGTTGTCTCCCTGGCTCATTAAAACATATTAGCACTCATGTCATTTGGGCACCCAAACTGAGCAAATGTAGACACTTACCCTGGGAGCCAGGCTCATTACGACATACTCCTGTCATGTGGGAGCCAAAAATGAGTGCATGTATTCTGTCACCTTGGGCCTAAGGCTCATTAAAGCATATTAATACCTCCTGTCATGTGAGGATAACAGAGTCCAACCCAGTTTGGGTCTTGACCTGCAGTTTAAAACATTAGACCCTGAGTTGGCCATAAAGGAGCAGCAACACTATCTCCTTGTCCAAACTCTTTAGGCCCTCTTTGGACTATATTTTCCCCATCAGTCATCCCATTGCTAATAGCGCCGAGAGAGGGTTGGCCCAGAGGTCATTCAACCAATCAGCATCTAACGCTGTAAGTGGAAAGTGGGATGATTATCTCTTTTTCTTCTCCCCTTCTCTCATCATGATTACATCTTTCTCTGTCTCCCTCTCTCTCTCTCTCTCTCTCTCTCTCTCTCTCTCTCTCTCTCTCTCTCTGATTATCTTTGTCTCCCGCTTTCATTCTGTTCCTGTCTCACTCCCTCTTTATTTTGTCTCCCAGTCAGTCTTTTTAATGTCTGCCGTCCTCCATTTTCTCTCAAAGCCTGACTCTCCCCATCTTTCATTAATCACTACATCATTCTCCTATAGAAAATGCAGTTAACAGACAGATGACTGCAATCCGCTTCAGTTCACCTTTGGGTCAGTTCGGCACGTGCAGTGTGGTATGCATATATGAATATGTGTGTGTGTGTGTGTGTGAGAGTGAGAGTGCAAGCATGCATAGGTGAATGCATGCACATAAACCTGTGTGAGTGTGCGAACATGCAAATACATGGTGTGTAGTTGTGTATGTTTGTATGGTTAGATTTACTGTACCTGGGAATGTCCTTTGTGACTTCTGTGTGTGTGTGTGTGTGTGTGTGTGTGTGTGTGTGTGTGTGTGTGTGTGTGTGTGTGTGTCCATAGTATGACAGTGATTGAAGCACAGCACTCTCCTCTTCCTGAGCAATGTCAATTTACAGTTCTATTAAATTCCCCAGTAGATTGGATGGCATATGATCTGCATATCGCAGCAATATTATTATTGCCAGCGTTCTGATGAAACCCCTTCTCTTCTGTATCATAATTGAGTGATGACTCAGACATGTTTTATGTGTATGGAGCCCCTTTGATCATGCCAAACAATGATGATATACTGTAAAATGTCAAAAACCAACCATTTTGGAAGCTGGCTTTCACAGTTTAGATAATGGAAGTAGGTTTGGAGATGTACATTCTCCACAAGAGTGATGATGAGGTGAAATCTCTGTGAGCAAATAATTAGAAGAGAGGAGCTGAAGAATGGAAAGAGGAGGCACAAAGGAGAGAAAGGAAAAATTAGAGGCTGAAGACAAAGAGGCAAAGTTGGATAGAAAGAGAGACTTTTGAAGAGGGGAAATTAGGTAACATGGACAGGAGTGTGTTGAAGATAAAAGAAGGCAGAAGGGAGAGAGGTCACCTGAATCCAGCCTGGTGAATCATGGTTCTTTATTTAAACATATTTAGTCACTGACCCTGAAATGGTCTAATTTTCAGGATTTTGACAGTGCGGTCATCTGCGACTATGATTGTGCAGCCATGAAGCACACCAACAATGTGGCCTGATGATCACATGGACCCATATGAGTAAACCCTTTCCCTCTGTGATTGGTTGGGAACAGTCTATGACGAGGACTTGAATATGAATGGTGTCGGAGACCATGAATTCAAGGGAAGCATCCCCCAAAGAAAGCTGTGCCAGTAACATGAATCAGAAAATTCAAAATATCACATGGTTCAGAAGCAAATATGAGCAGCGGAGGAGACAAATGATTCATGTGGCTGGATCCAGGCTACAGGGAACAAGAAAAGGGATTTGCAATGTTAATTGATGTGGGAACAATAGCTCTAATACATTCAGACAGAGAGGGATATAGCAGCAGGGGTGGAAAAGAGGAGAAGGAAAGTGCAGAGGAAAAGAAGATGAGATGAGGGGAGATTACAAGAGAAGGGATGAGAGGAGAGTCGGGGAAAGAAAAGGTGAGAAAAAGTCAGGGAGGGAAGATTAGAGGTGCTGAGGAACCAAGAGACAATGTAGAAAGACGATGCAAGAAAAGGCAGATGACCAGAAAGAGCAAGAGTGGAAGAATTCCTGTCCGAAGGGAGGAGGTAACCAGAGGAATAGAGCAGATAAGAAGGAAGTGGATGAGAAGACGGGTGCAGAGGACAGAAGAGCCAGATGGAGTTAGAGGAGGAGCAGGGGAGAAGAGTACAGACAAGGAGGAGGGGGAGAACAGATGAACAGGAAAAGGGCGGAGAACTTCAGGGAAGAGGTGTCCTATTTGAGAATAGATGATGTCATTAATGCTCCAGAAAAGAATCCAGGCATTTTATAGTGACACCCCCTAAAGCGAAAAAGGAAGGGTGACATGAGAGTGTGGAGGACAGACAGGATTCATGAGTGTCAGAGCGACGGTGAGATGCATGAGATGTTTCCAGGATTATAACCTAATAGGAACACGTTATCTGGATATTAATTCCTTCAAAAGTGGAGTCGCATTTCTTAATATTGTGACTGTACAGAAACATTTTGCATGGTCTCAGTGAAACAATGATTTTAAAGGCTCACGGAGCATTAAAAGCGAAGTTATCGGTGGCATTCTGTCCTCCTCTCCCCGCTAGTTGTAAAGAAACTCCTTCATAGAATGAGCACAATGTAAGAAATGGGGTACAAAATCCACAGCCCTCACTCTGCATAGAATTGCATCATGAAGTTCAGCTGGAGCTGATATGAGCACTCTCAGTCAAATCAAGTGGGTAAAATCATCCCGGTAGTTGCATGTTGGTTAAATGAGGATTTAGTTCCAGAAATGTAACTACCAGGACATATCCGTCTGCCCATGCTCAGCAAGGACACACCGTCTGGGGAAACACAGAGAGGACATTTTACACTGTAAAGATATAGATAGCACTTGATATATGTAACTTACACTCCTGAAGCCTCATATTAGCTTTGGTTGAGCTTAACAATGTGATTTTGCACTGTATGGACTCTGACGTTTGTCCCCCATATTTTACAGTGTAGTCATGCAACAAGGGAATCAATTCATGGCCACTGGAGAGGAGAAATGAGTTCAGCAACCAATGATTCTTTCAACATACATATGGCATATAAGTGTAGTATTGAGATAGATCTTTCCTTAAT
Source organism: Chaetodon trifasciatus (assembly GCA_037975065.1). Lineage (NCBI taxonomy): Eukaryota > Metazoa > Chordata > Actinopteri > Chaetodontiformes > Chaetodontidae > Chaetodon > Chaetodon trifasciatus. Next base: position 6,967,002 of record JBBMOE010000015.1, on the reverse strand, counting down.
AGATTTCTTTGGTTTTGCCAAACATTAAGCTCCAGAACAGGCGCTTAATGTTCAACTACAATGTCAACTGCAAACACCCCAGGTGGGAGGACAGGTTGACACATTTATCCCGCTACTTTCATCTTACAGCAGAGTTCAGTTAGTGTGTTATGGTATTGGCCAACAATGCTAGTCAGGTCACCTAGCAACAGCAATGCTATGTCAGTAGCGATAAGACATCTGGATTACGTGATTTCAAGGGTCAGTCTCCACAGCTGGAGGGACCCAGAAGTGTCATGCCCACGAGCTACGATGGCAAGCCTGGCAGTGTCCAGGTTATCGCCCGAGAGTGTGTGCAAAGCATGAGAAAGTAGCTGCCTTACCCTCTATTCTCAGCTTCAACACAGTGCTCAACAGGGTGGTGTTAAATGAGACAGCCTTTTGATACCACCCCAAACTCAAATGAACACTTGTCTCTATTCCTTTCCAACACAGTTTAGACGACCTCTGACTGTGTTGGGCATGGTTTGCAAAGAGCTAGTTCTCTCTCTGTCTTCAGCATGCTGGTTGAGTGGTTGCTCTCAAGCCCAGAAACTTGTGGGACGAGGACGACCAAACTCATGGGCCTGTTAATAATAATTCAGAGCCGGGAACATCTGCTGACACCAGCCAAGATGCACAAAAGTCACAACAGGGCTGGTGAGGCTGTAGTGATTTTATGACTGGAGAATAAAGGAAGAGAAAAGGGAGAGAGAGGAGAAACAATCGGCCAGCTTCACCTGGTTGGAAAGAAGGGACGATGGATGCAACTGCAATATAAAGAGAAATGGAGGATTTTCAACATCTGCACCACAAGAGCAGATTAGACCAGGCATGGGAGGACAGTTGGTAAGTTGATAGGAGATGAGTGGAGAAAGCAGGGAAGGAGAAGTGGGGAAAACACATGAAAAGATGTGAGGAGGAGAGAGATGACATCACATACATGTCAGTGGTAGATGGTGTAATTGAGAGCTGCAGAGCAGAATTGGGGGAAGATAATGGAGAAGTGAAGGGAGAAGGGTTGTAAGAAAAGGAAAGAGGATGAGCAGGGAGGGACGCGAGGTTTCATATGTCAGAACTGTCACTTGTCATATGTCAAAGTAGAGGTTCCAAGCTTGCATAGGGAGGAGAGGAAATGTCACATGTCAAAAGCAACGTTGTAATTTACTGTTAATTAAGAGAACCAAACAGGGGAGAGAAGGATGGAAGAAATGAGAAGATAAATGAAGTGGAGGAAGGAGAGTGGAGAGGCAGCAGAGCAAAGGGTGATAGGAAGGGAGAAATGAGTTAAAAGACCAGAACAGGAAATGAGAGAAAAGGAGAAAGAGAGAAGGAAAGCGTGAGGAAGCTTTTGAGGAATCAGGAGTGAAGGATTTGTTCCTTGTGGAAAGATGTGACCCTTCCTGTTGAAACTGGATCAGTCATTCACAGTCAGCCTCCAACATATTTAAACCTAGCTCCTAATTGCATTTGAGTCATTTAAATGTTTAACTGGAGAGCTGAAGAAATGGGGAAAATAAGAGGGGGCAGAAGAAGGGGGGGCGGGGGGCAGAGGAAAGGAGTGCATAGAGAGGAGAGATGTCATTTATCACCAGAAAATGGTGTAATTATTTGCTGCAGAGTAAGATGAAGCATCTCGACAATGACAGCTTTCTGACATCAGCCATTTTCTAGTATGAGGATGAATATTAATGACACATTTCGTGCTAAATAATAGACATCGGGGAGGTGTATAGATGTGTAAGAAAAACACCAGCACATACTGTTGGTGTGTGTATATGATTAGAACACTGGCTCTGAGCCTTACCAACCATTTAGTGGCAGGCGTTTAGATTCTCCTCTGTGTAATTCAGTCGGGTGAGCGCAATTATCCCAGAAAATGCAAACCATCAGTCTGAAAGATTATATACTCAGCTTTAGGCACAGGTTACATTTTTTTTTCAAGGGAAATTCTGAGGAATACTGCTTACTTACTTGCTATCATTAGTTCACCCTAACCAGATTCCAAAAATCCACATGATGGCTCAGTGGTAAGCACTGTTGCTGCAAGGTACTGGGTTTGAATCCATTGACCAGCTGGGGCCTCATTCAGCTCTAATTTTGTCATATCAGAAAGTTGTTCCGCACATTGTCTGATGAGTATTACAGCAGAGATGATATTTTCTATTTAAGCCCACATATTCACTTAAGAGATAAGGCTAGCCCTCCAATCTGTGCTGTACGCAGACAAAAGGGTCCCTTTGCATGATTATGCAGGTGGCTAATATTCACCCACACAATGCAAACTGCCTCTGGCATACAGAAGTAAATGAATGTGTGTGTCCCTGTGTCTCTGTGCCTGAATGTATTTCCTAATCTGCTTTGTGTCTGTAATCAGTACCAAAGTTCACCCGGGGGAGAAGCCTTTGGAGAGAAAAGGTGATGAGAAGAGAAAGGAAGCGAAAGGTTTCCGCGGAGGGAAATAGGGGAAATGGAGAAAAGAGAAGGATGCAGACAAAAGTGAAAGAGACTGATTCGTAACTTAACGAGGAATCCACACCGATAAAAGGGAGAGCGAGAGCGACAGAGGAAACATTTCAAAACATTGCATGAATTGTTACTGAGGCCCCTTTGTCTGGATTGCCTGCTGTGCTATTCACCTTAAATGAACTGTATGAAAAGTTTCTGTTAAAAGTGCTTTTTCACGTTCCCCTCGCCTTTTGTTCCGCCTGTCTAATGCTCTGTCAACAGAGCTTACTCCCCTGTGTTTCTTCTGTCCTTGAGTCAGCCCCTTGACCCAGTGAACATTTCACCCTCCTTCACTCCCCATTAAATGTTGAACATACATTGGTAAAGATGGAAAAGAAAAAAAAAACGTGATTGGTCAAACATCAAATCTCCGCCTGCTTGATTGTCCTTTCCAGTGAACACAGTTGGCAGAGCTCTCGGTAGTGGGAAGCCAGTGAGGGATCATGTCTTTTCTGCTGCTTTGGACTTCTATTGGTTGGTTGGCTTACCCACATCAATGAGGGCGGGATCTGGTGGAAGTAATTTAAAACCACCGTGTGTCACACTCACAGCGACATGGCTGGTGACACCATGTGGCCAACAGTGGAATAAATAGTGACTGGGATCACAACACTGTTATGCTTCATTGCCACTGATCACCATAGGATGGTGATAGTAACACACAAACTGCAAGAAGCCCATTGCCCCTCTGAACTTACTGATTCTAACACGTAAGCGATCACATCACAACCGAACTTATTCAGCTTGCTGCTTCAGGCTGTGACTAACGGTACACATGGCATATCGTGAATGTGAAAATCTTGATATTGATTTGGTGACAATGACATGTTGTCAAGCACACTGTCAAATTATAGTTACTGTGTGTCAGCCATATGCATTGTTTTTCACTTTGAATCTTGCTAGCGTGTGTTAGCGTAATTTTAGCTTTCTGGCTCATAGCATAGGGAATCAGGGAAAATTTTGCCCTTCACAGTGTCCATTATCAAGAATTAATGGACGATGTGGAGGCATATGAAACAAGTAACGGCTTTAAAGTTGCTAAATGCTTGTCCTTTTTCTGCCTGACTCTGCAAATTTTGACGAATTTTGTCTTTTCATTTGTAAATGTTAACATGTGGTGGGTCGGTGTTTTGTTGGCCGTCAACCATTACAGAGACGGTGAGCGAGTGGGTCAAGGTTTTCCCGTGCCAGAGACAGTAAATGTGTGAGGGCCAAAAGTGGTCAAAAGTAGATGATGCTTGTTCAAACATCATGAAGCAGAGTTATGATAATGCCAGCAATGTATTCAGAATGTAAAATGGCCCCCGTGGTCGAACCTTGTTCAAAAACTACATTTTGATTGAATATTCAGTCGTCGGTGTACAACACATGAAATACACATGAAGAGAATTTGATTTGGAGTAGTCTGACGTTCAGGATACGCGCTTGCCTTGATGAAAAAGAAAGGAGTAAACCATCTGTGAACACTACGATAAACACGCTGGTGCAAGCCTTTTACAGCGAATTTCTGGGATGAGCTGTACTTTCTAAACCTCAAGTGCTATACTGCTAAATATTGACATCAATCTTTTAACAACCGTTAAGCCGCTTAAATCCCTGAGAGCGTGCTGTATCTCAGCGGAGCAAGTTAGGAGACTTTGTAAAAGCTGCTCTGGATCTAGTAATAAAGTCTGGACTTTTCAAATTTCATCATCAAATTACTTTTCCCTCATCATGTCATGGATGTTCAAAAGAAAATGACAATGAGGCACAAATGAGGCTTTCGCTTCATGAACAATGCTTAAAGTGAAACTACTAATGATATTTTGCGTCTGGGCATTCACCTTTGTTAATGTTCCACTTCATCAAACCTTTTCATACTCTACATTATGTGAATTTGCTGTTTCTGACTGAAATTGTGTCTAATGCAGCAAGCCTTGTAAAATAATAATAATCACATTTTATCATTTATTTAAAACACAATACTACAAAGAACCTCATGTTCCCTCAACTGGATTGGTAAAGGGAACATGCAGTGCAGAATTCTAATGAGGAAAATTTGGAGGTGAGCCTGAGATGTGGGACAATAAAGGAGACCCTTTTTCAGTAGTACTGTCACAATGGCAGCTGTGTTTTCTGTTTAAATAACAGATGCAGTTTTAATAAAGGATTTCATGAATACATTTGACAAATATTTTCACCACTGTAACAAGAACGTATGAAACACTGACATGTTTGCACATGTGTGAGTCTTGTTATGCCTGCAAAACTAAGAACAAAAGTATCTCTTTATTAGTACATTTATACCTATAATGCATTATTTTATTTTTAAATGCTGTGATTGGGATCACTGTGCTGATAGCGTGATAGCACAGATTGATTGCAATCATGCCAGCCCTCCCTGTTTCTCTATATCTTCATCTCTCTTTCTCCCCTCGTATGTTTTGCGGCATCTCATTTTCTCACACTGGAGAGAGAGAAAGAAAGATGAGGGAGACATGATGTGATCAAAGAGCTGAATTGATTTGAGATGTGACTGGATTTAAGCAGTCTCCCTTCGTAGCAGACATTGCTCGATGTCACAAATTTGGAAGGTCAGAGGAAAGTAATCATCTGTTATATATTGTTTTGTTTGGAAAATTTGTAAAGCAGCTTTTTTAATGGGTTTATTTTCTCCGGGCAGCCCCGATGACATAAAGGTCTACGCGGTAAAACCGAGCTGCCCTTTGCAGCAAGCTGCACACAAAAACATGAGCAAAGTTCAGAATACTTAAAAGCATAACAGAAATGAGTCTGATGTAACTCTGCACAACTTACCTGTATTTCAAAGACTCTTTTTTTTTTAATTTCACTTCCTTCCAGATGCATTTAGGCTGCTTTTCATCTCCAGCAACGCATTGCATTGTTGTGGCTTCAGAGCTAATCTGGTGGCTTTATAGTTCCTCTAAGTAATATAGAGGTGTTGAGTACATAGCCACTGTAGTGCCCATATTTCATTTTCATGGATTAGCTTCGAAAATTATGATTGTGATTTCTTTAAAAATACTTTTCTCCACGCTGATTATATAACTAGACGAGGAATGAAATGAATAAATAAGGTTCTCGGTGGAGATGTTAAAGACAGATGGGAAATGAGCTTTTAATGAGTTTGGAGTTAACACAGTAGAGCAGCACATCCGCGGTGATGACTGGTGAGATGTGGGGCCTCTCTAAAGTCTGTTTACAAGTAACTGTTTGCTCTTAATGCATACTTTCATCGCAGCCCCTGCTTGAGCTACTTCAGGCTCCACACATCTTTCAGTTATGCTTTCTTTCGCTCTGTGCTTGTTTAACTTGTTGCCATGACAACTTGGACTAGTCTCCTTTTGAGAGTGCTTGGTACATTTGACTTGATGTTTAACCTTTTAAAACACACGCGGCGTCCACACATGCATATGCACAGGTTCACCTCCACGCACGCCGACCTTTGTGCCCCCTGTGCCAAGAAAAAAGTTGCAAAAAAGTCTTAGTGCTTCTGTTGAAAGTTGCACATTTTGTTCAAGAGACGAGTTCTTCGAATGCATGACTCTGTTTCATATTTAGTCACTCCAGTATGATTTAACCTGCATTCTGTAATGATCTATAGTTGGATGCACTACTCAGTATGCCAATTAATTCAGCTCCCTGATAATGGAGATATGATCCCAGTTGTTCTTTTCCAGGTTAATGTAAATGGGCCATTCGCAAGAACCAAATGCAAAACAAAGTACTTAAGCCTTTTGAAGAAGATTGTATTATTAATGTGTATGTAAATGCACTCATTTCTGTGTTTTATGTCAGTGATTCATTTGCTGATCTGAGTAATTAGTGTTTTTATTTACTGGCACAGATATTTTCGTGATTATCTTTAATAATCTCATGACATTAATGTGCATGTAAACGCTCGCTGAGGTGCACCTGTTTGCGTGTTATTGTTCCACTTGTCATTATGATATTTTATTCATTTCTGACACATTGTTGTCTTCTCAGTCAGGGGCCTGACTTGAATTCACAGACATCCTCTTTAGTTGCTTCGCGCCCACCTAACACACTGAGAGCAGAATAGATGCCGCAGTGACAAACAGCTTGAGAGACGTGACGAAGCGGTGAAAACAACACTCAGAAAATTAAAAAGCACATTACGTGCAGTTGATTTCCACATTTTAGGCCAATTCGGTGCAATTAAAGCACAAGGCTGTTTCACTGAGCTGGGAATGAGACAGAGAAAATTAGTAAAAGACAGGAAGAAATTTTGCTGCTCTACTCACGTACTGTCATGCTAGCAGACTGCAGCCTTCTGATACCAAACACAGTTGTGTTTTCTTAATTAGATCAAAGCATTCTGATTGGTTAATTAGCTCTTATCTTATTTCAAAGCGGTGTATCAGAGCGGAAATGTATTAACGCTGTTGTTTGGATGTTGTTTTTGTTGTTTTGCTCATCTCTTGGTTTTGCTTTGTGGGATTCCACATTTGGATGTTGGGCGCGTGCAATCATTTTTTTTCAGACACACACACACACACACACACACGCGCGCACACATATCCAACCACTGGCTTTTTCGTCTCGATGCATTTCAACCACACAAATCTTTGTTCAGCAAAGGCAATGATTTACCAATCAAGAATATAAAGCTAATTTCACTCACGACAAGAAATAAAAGGACAGAAATGTAGAAATATGAGAGAGAGAGATGACTTTTTCTTTTTCTCAAGCTTTATATATTCGGAGAACAGACCATGCGTGCTTTTGAGACTACATCTACATGAACGCTAATTAGTAGTAATTTGATACAGGTCATGTAAACGTTGTTTAGGTATTCCAAAATAAGCCTCATTCCAATTTGCGTTTTTGGTTAAGACGTGAGTTATGCCAATATTGTTTAGGACATTATTCTTTGGACAGTAAATTTGGAATATGCAGCTCAGTTGGTTATTTGCAGCAGTTTATGATACATGGCCTCTTTCTTGTGTGCGGTCAGCTAAACAAACCCACTGGCCAACAGTTTGCAAGACCGAGACAGAGATGCATGCATTAAAGGAAAGCCCACATTTATGGCCAGAAGGAGAAACACACCAACTTTTACACATTGTGAAAGATATCAACAGGTTGATGCTTACGCACAAATATCACAACACTGACATTTTCAAGAAGGTGGTTGAACGAATGAAAGTCATGCCAGTATTAGTGTAATTACGTTAAATGGAGTATGCAGAGCTGCACGTACTCTGGAATATTACTGATTCATTTTCGTGAGTCATGCAAGCAGCTTAGTAGGACTACTATTTACTTTTTCAGCATAAGGGCAAAAACTGGAATATTTTGTGCATTTAAACATAGTCAGTGTCACACTGCAAAATGCATGAATGCCCCATTTTCTGCATCATAACAGCACATACTCACTCCATTTAAGACTGCAAGAATCACGACACAAATGAAGACTCAGTATGCAGAACCACTATAATAAAACAGGCTTATATCATCAGTGGGAAAGCAATGCGAAGGAAACAATAGCCAGAGAAATTGGCAGACAGCAAGGCAGGCGGACTGGTAGAGTTGGAGTTACGTAAAACACCAAAGCAACGGAAACAGGAAATGGGTGAAAAGCATTCATTCAGTTAACTCTGCTTAGACTCAGCGTGTCTGCGATTCTCTCTTCTGGAGAAGAGAGTTATTCTCTTCCGGAGAATAACAATACCTAACTGACACAGTATAGTCTTCTACATAAAACTCCCTGTGTAATAATGAGTACTAACAGAGGAAACCGACATAACCACGACAGTCTAATTAATTATACATGATGTAATGAGGTAATAAGAATCAGCTGTGGAGGCAGCAGTCCAGAACACGAGGTATGCGGAGGAGAAGAACAGCAAGTGTAGAGTAAGAGAACACACAGAGGACACCTGATGGACAGGTGAGGACTGTGAAAGGTGCACATACCCACACACACACAAAGACATACAAAGAAAAGGAGCAGGGAGAGGCAGATGCATGCAGAAGATGCAGCTGACGTCATGACACACACTGTGCTGGAGATTGTAGCCCCCAGGCTTACAATGGGGAAATAATTGCACAGTTCAGTGCCGCTGACAATACTGAGAGCATTTTGGAACCCATTTCAATAAGCTATCAGGAGCAGGCACCTGGGACAGTAAATATTATCAGTAGAATGTCAAGAAAAACTGGCATGCAAGTAGGCTGAGTTATACAAACACACACCATCGTGTCGTTTTTTTGTGTGTAGCAATCATAAAAACCCACAAAGAAACAAGACAATCAATCATTAGCCAATCTATCAGCTGTTTATCCTAACTTTAATCATACAGGTAAGCAACTTGTTCTACTTTTAGGCACAAGGCCATTAATATCAGTTAAAGTCCTGTCACACATTCATTGATGGCCTGGCTCTGAAAACACCCACTGTAGTATCTCAAATCTCTGTTATCTCCACAGTTATTGCTGAAAATTGTCATGGCTTGATGTTGGAAATCCTGGCTCCAGACGGCCAGAAAACTCTCTTTAATTTTTCTGTGTGCCACGGTCTATCTATCCACCAAATTGCATGGGAATCCCTTCATAAGTTTTAGAGTTATCTGACAGAAAAGCAGACAGATAAACAGCAGCAAAGACATAACCCCCTCGGTAAAAAACTTGATTGAAAGTGAGGAGAAAATACCACCAAGAACTCTGTGTTCCTTACCATGCCATTGCAAACAGGTAGCTTACTCACAGTAACTCGCTGTCTGCTCGTGTTGGCAGAGTCGTGACTGACTTTTGTCTAAATGGGGAATAAATGGGAGACATGAAGTGATAGTGTCAAAGTGCTTGCTGTTGTAAATCCTGAATAATTGCAGTGTGTCACGCTGAGATGACACTCATAGTTTTACTGTGTCTGATTGTGGCTGAGATACAGTACACAGACGGTCTATGTGTATTTGTAATGTGTTAAGTTCAGATGGGTCTCTGTTTGTGTGTGTGTGTGTGTGACATGTAGACCTGAAGAGGAGACAGTGGGTTGTTTTGTGCTGTAACCAGGGTTACACCAATACTGGCCCCTGGAGTTTGAAGGGACGGTTACAAAAGTCACCACACAATGCCCAGAGAAAATAAATTGCTTTCCATCTCGGATTCTTCCTGTGTCCCTGTCTGAATACCTGCCAGCCTGCCTGTCCATCTGTCTTCATGGTATCTCACACCGTTTTGCCATTTGCTGATCTTAAAGCAGTAACTTTGCATGGGTTCTGGCAAATTTCAGCTTTTCTACTGTCTTTCCACAAGTCAACTCATTTGCCAGATGACTCACTGAAAACCCAATTTGGATGAGGCTGTGTTGAGAGGTGCGGATTTTACAAACCCCTTGACATAATTAAGAATCAGAATAAGGGCTTTTTAATTGCTGTTGCGTGGCTCCGTTTAGACTGCTTGGATCGGCGCAGCAGATGCCCTGATGCAGAGTGTGAGGGAGCATCTTTTAGGTGGTTTTTCTTTTTGGTGCTTTTATCGCGAGCATCCTACAGAAAGTTGCTGATTTAGTTTTTTGTCACTGAAATTAAATCAGGTGAAAAACACATCAGTGGCGATTACAGTGAGATTGAGTGAGTGTGAGTGAGGGAGAGAGATCGCGCATGTGCCCATCTGTTCATCTGTGTTCACTGCATTGGTGTGTCTGTGTTTCTCTGTGGGTACTTGGATGGATGTCTTTATGTGTATTTGAGACTTTCTTTCTGTTTCCGTGGATAAATGTGTGTTTTTTTATGGTGTGCAGCCCTGTGCAACATGTATGACTATCTCAAAGGGACAGCAAGCTTTCTTTCTTTCACACTTGGCCAACTAAGCAAGACTGTGTGTTTGTGCGTGTGTGAGTGTGCGTGCATCTACGGGCACAGTTCATGCACATGTGCATTGAGCCTGCACATAAGACTAGTTCGACCCCCAAGGTGACCGAAGAGAAGTGTTTTAATGGTTGCAACATGTTCCTGTTATTTCCTCCAGGGAGAAAATAGACTCAACAAGGCTCAGCATCTGCAGCCACACTAGTAGCTCTCTTACTCTGTATTTATACACAGCAGTGCTTTTAGCAAAGTGCTAGCGTCTGCATGCTCACGTGTTCACAGTGATGACACCAACATGCCGATGCTTAGCAGGTATAATATCTACATTGAGCACCTTTTCAGTTGAGTGTCAGCATGCTGCCACTTAGAGTATATCGTGTCCATGTGTGGCTGGTCATTATAATTCACGTTTGAAGGTATTTTTGTCATAGTCCACAGTACTGGATAGATTGAAATTTTAGCCTTATGATGGCCACACATGAAAAGTTAAGGACCTGCCAAGGTTTTTTCAATTCATCTGAAGAGCGATGTGAATGTCTGTACTACATTTCAATCCTCCGATAATTGGACATTTAACTCAAAACCATAAATGGGAACCTCATAATAGGTCCGTACAAAAAACTCACAAAGTCAAAGTCATTCATTAGGATCCATCCTCTGGGAACCATGAGTGACCACATCTACTTATTGTTGAGGTATTACAGTCTGGACCAAAGTAGTGACTGACCGACTGACATTCATTTTCTAACATGGCTGAAAAAATGTAACTTTTCCTGACAGAACGATGGCAGCTGTCACAGTTGACATGTCAGCGTGCAGGAACCTGCAGTTGCGCAGACTGGGTTCAGACTGAATCATTTTCCATTTCGACATGTGAGAAAGCACGACAGCTCAAGATACTGTAGGTTGTCGAACAATTGAGAAGAAAAAAGCCAACTGAAATCTGTCTGCAGTGAGTTCATTTTGGTCGCTGACAAACATATCATTTCCCTCAGTTCCTCTCCCTGCTGACAACAGGGACTGAATGAAATGTCAGAGCTGACGTAGACAACATCAAGATGTGCCGGTAAAAATAGAAAGCAAACACCATGAATTGCTTCAAAGGAAATCTAAAATACAAAGTTGTGAGTGGAATTTGGGGGATGAGCGTGGATCTTGCTCACACACTTTTGCCATGTCTCACACGGATTTATAGTCTAACTTTCTACTTATATGGGAGCTAATAATTTTCTCATAGCTACTGTACATCTTCTCCCTTCCTTCACCTCCTCGCCACGATCCTCTCATTCTTGCCATCCCCTCTGGCCTACTGCCTTCTCCAGCTCAAAGTCTATGTGCCCGGATTATCACTGGATGAGCAGTCATACTATGAGAACTCTAATCCGTCATTAAGAGACAGAGGAGTTACACAGGATTTAAAAGACACGGAACAACCTGACGTGCGCCTGGACACACAAATACCAAGCTCAAGAAGGATACATGCAAATGAACAGGGAAAAAATAAGTGCGCTCCCATTATTAGTTGCCACACTTTACATCCTCAGTTGGATGAAAATAGGAGCTAAATCCCACCCAAACAATTTTAGGAATCCAGTGTTTCGTGAAATCCTGCTGTTTTACACCTACATGCCAAACAAGATGACTAAGATGTTTAGGAACATTGTGTAAAACATCTCTCTGAAAAGAATTGCATCTCATCAAGTGTCAGATTAGTTTTTCATCTCCCTGCTCTTATGTAAACAGATATTGAGCAATGAACATCATTTATTCAATGAATGTTGCTGCTCTCAAGCAACAAAGACAGAAACAATCACCGGCGGTTTCTCAGACTGTTGAAAATTCACACAGTGATTACAAATGATTGATCATAAAAACCCATTGTATGGTTTCACAAATGCAGGATGTGATGTACCGTGTGGAACAGAGGGCAATTCTTTGTTTCATTCCTGGAAACAGATTTTTTATGTGGCTTCACTTTTTTTTTAATTTTCTGAAATAATTGATATTTACATATTAAACACCGTCTCTGTGAATTGTGGTGGATTGAACAAAAGCCACCTGTTTGGCTGAACTGGTGGGTCAATGGATCACCCTGTTGTGAACTCATCTGACTTGTCCAAGTTTCCACAGTCCTAATTACCAGCACTTCAGAACGAGACGGGAACACCTACGGCTTAATTAAGAACAGCTAAAGAGTGTGTTCTTGATGCAGCAGCTGACAAATCTCACCATATCGCCCCGACAGTCTGCATCGCAGCCCTGCCTCTGCTCTGCCTCCTCCATTTCCAAGGACGAGGTCCAACCTGTTCATCCTGCTGGGCAGCTGATTGGCTGGCAGCTGCCCTTCATGAAGAGTGAGTAAAGGGGCAGGAAGGACTGCACGACCCTGCACAGCCAGGCAACCACCTGTTCTAAAAGCTCTTTTCTGGAGACTGCAGTCATCTTTTAAGTCCAAGAACACCCGCCACCTCCGCAGCTTCCTTCACAGAAACTGTTGCGCGTCATTCAAATTCGACACTCCTCGTACAAATTCCAAAACAGTTGGGACGCTCTTTAAAGTACACATAACACAGAATGTGACAATTTGCTTGACATATACTCAACTGAAAACAGTACAAAGACAATATATTTAATGTTTGACCTCATCAGCTTCATTGATTTTTGTAATTATCTGCATATTCTCAATATGATGGCAGCAACACGTTTCAAACAAGTTGGGACAGGAGCAACTAAAGTAATGGAATGCTCCAAAAACACCTGTTTGAATGTTCCACAGGCAAACACGCTCATTGGTAACAGGCCAGTTACAGTCGTTCACAAGGAAGAATGGAGCGAGGTTCACGACTTTGTGAACACATGATTGTCTAAACATTGCAACATGTGCGCTGGAACACTTTGTAGAACTGTTGCAAATGATTGCATTCTGTTTTTATTCACACTTTACACAGTGTCACAGGTTGTTGTGGATCTGACATTTCATTTGTTATTACTGCCTCAGTGTTCCCTCACATTGTGTACTTAAGTGTCAGGAAATATGTGGATTTTATATTATTTAATATACTCTTATATGTGTACATCACCTGGTACTGTGTTGTAAGAACCCATGCAGTTGCAGTTTGCTTCATCGTTACATCAGCCAATCCTTCTGCATTTATTTTTTTTTACTGTAAATAAATGGTCTGAGCACTCAGGGTTGCTACTTCACCGATGCTTTGTCAGACATGTATTGTACATAGTAACCATGAAGACAAATTAGAAGAGGTCTCACTTACTCTTGCAGGTGAAGTTTCTTTCATGATGCGTGCAGGTTGCCTTGACAAGCAGTTGAGCCGAGCAGAGTAATGAAAAGTTGTTGACACTTAACATATTCCTGGATTCACATTAAGGTTCCAGTTTGTTGTTTTTGTCCAGAGAATGTGAGAATCCTAGTTAGGTTTCTTGTCAGCAGCAGGCATTACAAATCATCCCTTCTTTACATAGAGGATGATAATAACAGCAGTGTTATCGCGCATTTGTTATTTAGAGGTCATGTGTACAGGCCGAACAGAAGCACACCGTAGATGTCGCATTCACGTCAGGGCTACATGCAGAAAATTCAAAATTCTCACGTAAAAAGGTTAAAAGACTTTGGGAGCAGCATGGAGTCACATCCCTAATGTGGTGCCAGTGTTTGAGCCGGTCTGTGACTCTGTGTCTCTAAGCGTTCGTGATAGTATTGTGCATGTGAGTGGTGTCACAGTCCGACCTTTAGAGAAAGGTCAGTCCATTTGGAAGAGGAATAGAAAGACCACGCACAGACACACATGATGGCTAGTGATATAGATCCACTGCAAACTACAAAACCATGACTTTGTTGACCTTTACCTATATATCTATATAAGTAAGGAGTTATCTGGGAACTGATATAATTCATAGTACTTGTGTGTGTCGTAACCGTCCGCTGATATCACAGCTTTCTTACCCTTCAGCGCTCTGTCTTTCCAGGCCTGCCTCTGTCTGCTGTTCCCTCATGTCCCTACACTTCCAGGGAATTAGTGAACACTCAGGAACCTCTTTCAAGAGACAGGCTTGACGCGCTGACATGAAATGCTGAGATGAAGTGTCGTGCGTCTGTCAATCTGTCTGTCCATATGAACTTCCTTTAAGCTTATGACACTTACAGTGCAGTCATCGGGTGTCTCGTCAGCTTGATCCGTGTGAATGCCGCCACATGCATACACATATTCATGCATGCATGTGCGTGTTTGCAGCTTAGCCTCTCTTGTGCAACAAGTCCTCCAAATCAAACACACATGCTGCATCAGTGCTTTCTGATTTTTTTCCTTACTGATTGATCTGATTTCTGTTTTTAAATCTTTTTTACTGTGGTACTAATCATCAGAGAATACATGTCTAGGGGAGATTTTGCAGCCATAAGGACGCAACACAATTTTGACATGTTCATGTTCATTTATGTATGAAATAATAATTGTAAGACAGTGTTGTTCCAAACATGGAATCAGACTATTCCTTGGTCATAATGGGGTGGATTGTTTAACCACACTCACACAAAAGGAGAACAAGAATTAAAGTGGCAAATATGCTGCTGTGCCCTGTAAGGGATACGTAACTGATTCTCATTAACTGACAGAGATGAATCCTTAATTACTGTTATTGTGTTTCTGAATCTTACACACACACACACACACACACAAACGCATACACACACATGCACACACACACGAGTAGGTCATTATGGTCATTAAAGTCATGGATATTGATGGCATGCTAATGAAAATGTTACAGTGGTGGGTGTGTGTATGTGTGTGTTTTTAATAGGCAGAGAGATGGTAATAAGGGATTTATCAATGTCATCATGGCAATGAGTTAGTTAATGCATGGAGTATTGTCTTGACATTATGGTAATTGAATGTGGATTATATTTTTATATTAGCAGAGGTGTGGCCATATCATCTTTTCTTTCAATAACCACCGATTCATTTAGAAATATCTCTTAATAGCTGGCAAACGGCTGCTGACTGTGGCAAATGTCTCGCATGCAGTGACTGAGTGTTTGAACTGTGGAGATTAGCATTTGCTAAATTGATTTTGTTCCTGTTTGAATACATATGGTTTTACCCAAGCAATTGTTTTTCAAACGCACGGTGACGAAGAGGAGAAGAAAGTCTGACAGAGAACGAGAGAGATGGCGTGTTAATTAGATGACTTAACTGGCTAATTAACAAATGATGAAGTGTCATGATGCCCCAGGGACACACACACACACACACACACACACACACACACACACACACACACAAGAACAGCTGTTGAGGTTCCCCATTGCAATTTGATGAGGCCAGATCTCAAGCAAACACACACCCACATAAAGTCTCAGTTCTGACGTATATTCATCCTGACAATTAGACTGTGTGTGTGTGTGTGTGTGTGTGTGTGTGTGTGTGTGTGTGTGTGTGTGTGTGTGTGTGTGTGTGTGTGACACCTGCAGCTTTGACTGGTAGCTTTTTTTTCCTCTCGTTGTACATTTGTGTCAGCCTATCTGGGTGTCTTTCCCAAAGCATGTGTTCTATTGTGAGTCATTAGTCGTTGTCTTTCATTACAGCCACAGTAACATTTAAACAAAACCAGCAATTAAGAAGACAGCAGTCAGCTCTCAGTGTGACTCAGTCAGTCAGATGCTGAAAGAGATGAAAAGTGGATGTTGAAAGGAAGGTTTGGATTGACCCATGGTACATCAGTTTTGCTGGTTTTAAACAAAAAATGTTCAGTATCAGTTAAATAAAGTTAATGAGCAAACTTTTCTGTGCTCATGTCTGAAGGTGAAACCTGTGGAGCTGCACAGACATTGCTGTTGAGATTTTGCACTGTCCCTCCGAGAGATTATAAGCGCAGAGAACAATGGTTACATACATGATCCCAACCCACAAATGGGGCTTTGTAGGCTTTGCCATTCATCTTTGCAAATCCGCACACTTACATTTTTCATGTACATCAGGATTAGCCCATTCAACGATATGGTGGCTTCCGCCATAAAACGGCAGCAACAAGATTACTTCTCATCCGCCATGTCCTCTGTGACTAGTGGAACAGCAGGGTGACTTGTTAGACAGCTCTGCAAGGAGTCTGAGAGCTACACCCCCTGCCATGACACTGACTCCAAAACATATAACTTTAAGCCGTCTAACATGTCAGGCTGCAGAAAGCTGCCACTCTCCTGCTACTCCATCTGCGAGGCAGACGCAGCCCAGTAAAGTGCTTTACCGCGTCTAGTTTTTTGGAATACCTCATGACCGAAATCAAGGTTTAGATGAAAAGATGGAGAGACGGCAGCAGAGAGGATACTGTGTGTGTTTGTGCATAGCCTTTTTGGTGGGAGGCTTTGTGGTGCTTACACAGTTTGTCAGTTTTATCTGACTGCCTTTCTGTCTGAGTTTTTGGCCCGATAAGCACCATTACTCTGTTTGCTGGTCATGGCAGCGGCCTCATCAGCGCAAACACCCACACACTGGGACTAGTCAGCTCCATTTAACTCCGTGTACTCATATAACAGTCAGTATATTTTCCACTGACCCTACCTTTTAGGGACTTGCAGAGCAGTATAAACCCCACAACCTTTTCCTTCGGGAGTAACCAGGTGTAAGTAAGTAGGTGCACAACGTTGTCCATGTCTGTGCTTTCATTCACTTGCTGAATTTTTTTTATCTGTCCTTATCAGATGCTTGTCTTTTCAGAAACCAATTCACCTTTGATAAAATCAAACCAGATATAGTAGCATCTTTAGAGTAAACATGGAGATTCTGTAGTTGCGCGCAGCTCCAGGATAGGTCTCCTGGGTTGAATGGGAACCAGAAGATAGTTGAAATGAAATTAAGTGTTTTTTAATCCTTCAGGACATCCACTTCTATTTCATAAGCAATAAATGATCCCTTACTCTGGTGTAGTTACGAAGAAAACCTCTGTTACATACCCCCATTGCAGCTTTTTTCCTCATCCATCCCATTATAAGACAGTGGTGCTGCCACACTGCTATCCAGGGAGGGGCAGCCAGCTGTGAGATCAGAAAGCTTCCATATTTGCTTCCTCAACTCTTGTTGCTGCCAGTAGATCAGCCCATAGGGGAGGGAGCAATGTAAAGGGCATTTCCTGTCCCGCAGCCAAAGAGTGCTGTTTAGGTATCAGTGATTCCACGTCTGCTTTCAAGGGACAGCCTGCTCATTGCTTCAGAGGGCAGCCAGCTTTGGGGGAAAAGGAAGTGCCACTGGAGTGACAATCCTGTCTCAACAAGTCTGTCCTCAAACTGATCTGCTTGCCGAGCAGTAGTGTTAGCTGGCCCTGCTCCTTGCTCCAGCTGGGGCCAGGGAGGACGGCCACGAAATCAGCCCGGGTGTCTGCGAGCCAGAGCAGTGGGCCTCACTCCCCTCCAGGCTAATGAAGTGGTCACAAAATAGATTTTTTACACCGGGGCTGTGGTTGGCTCCTACATGCCAAAGCAGGCTCTGAGCTGAGACACCATTACCAGCAGCACCCCTCACCCAAATCAACTGGAGCACAGAGCCAGTGGAGCTGCAGATTTTAAAATGGGCTTGTCCCGAGTCCTCACCAGCCAATGAGGCAGCATGCAGGGGGACAACAATTACAATAGTAAGTCCAAGGCGACCTGATGCTCCTGTGCTGTTTTGAAAAAGAGTTTGGAGGAAGTGCTGCTGCCCGTGCACAGCACGGAAAGAAATTTGAATTTAGTGATCAAGTTGCAGGTCCTTCTAAATACTCACATCACCTTCTTCCACTGGGTGTTCATAAGAGCAATGTACAGTATGAATCCTGTTAAAAGGGCTGTTCATGTCTTGGGAAAAGCTAAACAAACATCATTTACATAAAGGTGCTGCAGATTATCATTTTCAATGACGTGTTATCGTTCATCTGTTGGTCAAGTGTGTGCTTTTAGTCAGCCACCTGGGATGAAACTGACAATGCTGTTTCATCCCAGGTTAAATAAGAGTACTTTAAAATGTGTTACTATAGCAACCTTCAGATGGGCTCATGGGTAATGAAGCTAGATATACACAAGTTGTGGGATCATAATTAGCTCTGTCCCTCGGGAAAAGGGAGGTGGCAGCTTTACACTGCCTATTTGCTGTGTGATGTGCAGACAAGATTTCAGTCACAGCAGCATCGTAAAATCAGGCTTGGAGCTATGGATTCATCTCGAATCAAATGTGCTCCAGTGTTTAAGACTATGTTGCTTTATTTCTAACCCAAAAAGCAATATTTGTTTCATTTCAAATGGTGAGAAAAATAAGAAATTTGGGTCCAGTCTCCCTTTTTGTGGTGTCCTCAATAGGTCCGCTGTGTGTCTTTCTGTCTGTCTCCGTAGAGCAACTATTTTAAAAGACAAGGGAGGGTGTTATCATTTGGATAAATGTCAAATATTCAACACTTATGGCCAAATCCCCCTCTTCTATCTCCCCCTTCATCCCTCTCCATTCTCATTAGCAGTCTCCTCTCTCCTTCTCCCCCATCACTCCATCCCTCCTCATTTCTTAGTCAGATGGGGCTTTGCAAGGCAGAAGGTCACAGAAATGTCTCTCTTACATACACACAACCTCTCTCTCTAGGTCTCTCCCCCCTTTTTTTCCCCTCACACACTCACACTCTTTCTGCTCTTGCTCACATGAGAGTGCATACATTATTAAATGTCTCTTCCTCTTTGTCCCTCCTTTTCCCCTTCCCCAATACTCTCTCATCCTCTCTCTCTAGCTCTCTTCCTCTGAATACAGTACATGCATTATTCTTTTTGGTCAGGCTCCCTGGGCTGATATCATACAAGGGGTGACACATTATGGGTTGTGACCTAAAACTGCAGCGGTAGATTGAATACTATATGGAAGAGGCAAGGAATGCTTTCAGCTAGGTGCCTTTGAGCAAGGCACTTAACATCTCCCCTGTAGTAGCAACGTATACTACAGCAATCTGCTGTCATAATACACCATCGTGACATCACATTTGTCCAACTATCACTACAATGTTTGAGAATGTCATTATGATAAATGGCAAGCACATTTTAACTGATAATAGTAGTAGAATAGTAGCAGTGGGAGTGATGTGTTTTTCCTTAGGAAGGTAAAAATGGGGCTGGTGTTTTTATCCATCAGTTGGTGCTTAACGGAGGATATTTCCCCAGAGTAGTTCCCACATTGTCATGTAATCTAAGAGCATTTAACCCGAGTACGTAAATGGTTATTCGTGTTTCACTGGTATGCTAGCACCATGATGACATGCTCTGTTTGA
Source organism: Chaetodon trifasciatus (assembly GCA_037975065.1). NCBI lineage: Eukaryota > Metazoa > Chordata > Actinopteri > Chaetodontiformes > Chaetodontidae > Chaetodon > Chaetodon trifasciatus. The sequence continues at coordinate 6,947,356 of JBBMOE010000015.1, read as the reverse complement.
TCGTCAGATAACCCAGAAACGAGAGAAAATGAGAAAAAAGAGGCAGGTATGGAGAGGAAGTGTTAAAACAGCAGAATAAATCACCTGTTACAGGCTGGAGTAGATCCTCTAGTGCTATTCCCCGAGCAGCGCTGTTGGACAATGGGAGCCAGAGCAAAGACCTGACATCCTGCCTCGATAATGTACCTCTGGCAAACATTACATAACCAGCACAGGCGCTTAATTCAGTGCTGGGAGGAGCAGGGCTCCTGGCTGGAATATTCTGTCACTAAAGAGCAATTAAGAACTTTTTGTAGCCTCTTCCTTCAGCCCCTTGTTTGCTGAAATGTGAGCTGTAGAAGTTTTTATTGCTGCATCTGCCTACAGTCTGTCTGCGCTTGGGTGCAATATCAACCAAATCCTAACCTTGTTTATTTATTTAGTTAATGCAATTATATAGCCCCACCAGTAAATAAATAAAGCCTCAAGTAGCTCCAGTAAGAGAAAACGCTGGGCACACCTATGTGCATCGTTCCCAAATAACAATTTTTAATTTATATTTCTACTCAGGGTAGAGGACTGGAAATGCATTCAGTCTACACTCTGATTAATGCAGTCCGTCCTGAATCTGCTAATCTAATGTATAATTCTACACAGGTGTGTGTGTATACAGGTACACACAGACACACACACATATGTTTATATACATACATACACACACACACAGTCTGTCAGACAGTCTTTGAGGCAAGACATTTAAGCCTCCTAATCCTTAATCAGTATTGACTGCCACAGTGGACAGAGTGGCCGTGCTTCCACTGTAGAAACTTTCACCAGGACCAAGGAACCTTTGGAGGAAATCAGTGCCTTTCCACCACAGGGACCAGGGTCTAATTAAGTTCTGGAGACATTATTCCAGGGACCAAAAAGTCCCTGCGTGGGGGGTTGGTACTCTCCAAAAGTACAGGAACTTTAGGGTTGGGGCTTGCAGTGCTAAACATTTCTGGTCAAGTACTTGCAGCCTTTTCTTTCAACCACCATCTTTAAAGGTCTGCAGCTGTAAACCAGTTTGTTTTTGTTCATTGTGCCTCAGCACATCAGCGTGGAGTTACATAAGAAAGCATACAACAGATGGACCAACGATGACGGGTTACATCATTGTTGTGTAGTCGCATGCAAAAAATACGTCTAAAAACAGCCATTGCTTCTTCATACGTCAGCAGACTCATTTGTAGAGTCTTCTTTAGACCACGTAGTAACATTTCAGTTCCAAGTACTTTGAGTAGAAACACGGCTACAGTCTATTTGTAAGAATGATCCATGTAAGTTCAAGAAGTCTGGCTTTTACACATGTCCTTAACTGTAAAACACAGGGGTTATCAGGAGAGTTCAGCTCTGCAGTGTAGAGATTAAGACGCGAAGCTAACTGGTGCATAAAAACACCATTCTCTCTCTTCTGCCCAAGCTCATCAACAGCGCAAAGGCAGATGTAACTGTGATACTGAATCTAAATTGGTTCTATGTTCACTCCACTTTGGAATCCTGAAGTACTTGACATTGGATTTATTTAGGTTTGCTTGAGGTGCTGTGTAACAAGTGGAACCACACCTGTCTGGCAGGCGGAGAGAAAGGTAATTGTGCCGTGGTCCAAAAAACATTTAGAGTGAGTGACAGAAAAGAGAGGGAGAGGTAAGCAGAGGTGTATGTCTGTGTTACACCCATAAAGGACAACGGAGAGGCAGAATCAATAGCCCGACTCTGTGTTTGCACTCACTAAGACATCAACGATGTGACCCCTCCATAACCACAGAGATTAGTTGTCACACACTTGTCAACTCTGCACTCCCTCTGTACAATGATGACTGATTGTGATTCTGTGTGTTTGTATGTCTGTACATGGCTTTTTGAAATTGTTGGAGTTGTCAACAATGATGTTTTTCTTGCCAACTGCCTCATCTGAAATCTATATTACACTTTTGGGAGGAATCAAAAGCACAACTCACCGTCTTGGATTCCCAGCACCTCTGGCAGTGATGGCTGATCTCAGATCATCATTTCAGATGATGCAAGAGACACTGGGAATTATATTTGTTTCACACTTTAAGTGCTGCATCTTAACTGTAACACTATACAATTTGCTATTGATACAGTTTGTTTAAATAGATTTTTTTTGTTGATGTAACAAGAAGGACCCCAGGAATTATAAGAGGATGATTAGAGGAAGGCTTTGGAGTTCCCAATGCACCCTTTGCAATAATGTTGTTTATTTAAGCTGACAATGCTCTGCCTACATTGTTATATCTGTTAGGCTACTGATGCACTACTCATGAGCAAGCAGTGCTGCTGTGGCTGTTGCTGCTGCTCATATAGCATTTCAGCAGTCACCTGAAAGTTCTCATTCTTTGTCTCTAAGGGACAGTTTATGACATCAGCCCCCAATCTTCTCAGTACTCAGCTTAGCGTATGCCTGCAAAAATGACAGTCAGAGCCAAGATGCCAGAAACACTCTCTTATCTGGTCTCTGTCTGTCTCTCTGGTGGAAAACCAAGCTGTTCTACTGAGTGCTCCCCCTAGAGGCCTGGATAACTTCCACTGTGTTGACTGGACTCAACTTTTCATCATTTCTACATTTACAGTGTGTTTTCTGTTAATATTTTGCTTTTTTGGCATTCTGCAGAGCATTTGTTTGATTTGCAGCACATTTTGCATGTATTTTGGGGGATTTTCCTTTGTATTTTTGAATGGCCATTGTTTCTGGGGCTGGAGCACGTTTTTCCTAATGGAAATGTTTTTGGCCGTTGCAGCGCGTTTGCTCTTCTCAGCCACTGTACATGAAAGATATTTCTCGGTTGTTGCATGCATTGTAATGTTGTACACCTGCATAGAATTTATCAAGCATTTAAATGGTGTGTTTATCTGCAGGCTAATGATTTTTAAACATCATATTTTGTGCCATTCTGTTTCCTGTTGTCATCAGAATGAAGCACCAACCATGCCCCCTGTGTGGCTCTCATCTCTCTCTCCTCTCTTTTCTTGTCATTCGTCCTCCGCCGATGTCTCCAGTCTAACTGCAGACCAGGTTTGTTCTGGATCACTGGGCCATATGTGGAGCAGGGCATTAGTTCAGCCAGGGAACAGTAATCGTGTTTGCATTAGCTGATTAGCATCTCCTGCCTCGTTCTTGCCTTACCATCACTGGCTCATTCTTCATCTGTATGACTAACTAAGAACATCCAAACACTTCTCATTATTCTCCTGATACACTCGTGGCTACGTTCTTTATTGATGTAGCTCCCTCTGCAGCTCCAGCCTCCTTATGTGCCACATGTTTGGTATTGTTCATCAAATACAAGAACGATTTAATGTCCAGGTGCATTTATTGTTATTTGTCATCCCAGCAAATTGCAAAAAACCTGCTGCTGCTTGGCTTCTTTAAAAGCTCTCTCCCACAGAGCCTTTGCTGCAAATCTAATTGTATATGCATTTTCTATAAGTGGTCAATTTCTTGACGCGTCTTACTGAAACAACAGATATCCTAGTTACGTCATCTGATGGCATGAGTTACATCCCTCTTCTCTATGTTATTTGATGCAGATAGATCAATAATGTCTGTCATCTTTCCTGTCTTCCAGTATGTCGTCTAGTAATATTGAAAGGTCTTGAAACTAATTGCTCAAATCTGGTAACCTACAAACACATTGTTCTGCCAGTCCTTTGCTGTGTTTACAAACCCTAAATGTTGTCTCCTCACCTCAACAATGGTGCTCAAATAAACAGCCTCTTCTTTCCAAAAGCACACCTACGGATGTATGTCTACTCCTATCTTTTGTTTGTGTGTGTGTGTGTGTGTGTGTGTGTGTGTGTGTGTGTGTGTGTGTGTGTGTGTGTGTGTGTGTGTGTGTGTGTGTGTGTGTGGGAGCGAGAGCACATGCATGTGTGTGTTATCACCAGCAGAGCAGTGAAGTTAATTGGCTTCAGCTGAGAGGAGAAGCGAGACAATAGCTTTAAACACACTCACACACACGTACACACACACTGTCAGAAAAACTCCCATAGAGACGCACACCACACACTTTGCTCAAAAATAGATGCACGCACACACTCCCGCTGTGTAGCTTGGCTGAATCCAAACACTGAAGCGTATTGTTGTGTCTTTATTTGGACACATGGCTTACGTGGGCCACAACAGCCCGTGATAACACTGTATGCATCTGTGTGTTTGTGGGTGTATATGAGTGTTTCGGTCACTAGAGTAATGTCTGGGCCATGAAACACGCTTGGCGGTTAAATGGCCATGATGCATGGCAAGTATTTCACCACCCAGTTGTATTTTTACCTGCCAGTCTTGGAGAGTAGCAGAAGTGGTCTGTCTGGAGAAAGACGGAGCCAACAACCACCACAGCACCCGCATTTGTGCTGCTTAGTCTTCCCCTACTACCTCATACACCATTTTTTCTGATTCTCCCAGTTCTCCCCATGTTTCCAGACTTCCCTTTTATTCATTTATTGACTATTTTAAGTCTCCCCATCCCTTCTCTATATTCTCCCCCTCCTAATATGCCTCCTCTTTCTCTCTCTCACGCACACAGAAAGCTGTATTTTAGCAATAAAAGTGTCAAAAATACAAAGAAAATATATCCAAATCCACCTGCATTCAGATGATTGTGTGTGTGTGTGTGTGTGTGTGTGTGTGTGTGTGTGTTTGTTTATGCTGTTTGGGATGGCAGGCGTAAGATATCTTAAATGAGTGTGAGAGATTCGAATAATGCATGTTGCCATTTTTGCATCTAGCTCCGTGTTGCATGTGTGTATTTATGAGAGAGAGATGGTGGGAGATGTTTCATCTCAGTGAAGCCCAGACGTGCTTAAGCACCTGCACTCAGAAACCAATTCTGCACACACTGACACACGCACACATTAACACACAGAGACACACACATCCATCCTAATCCAGCATCTCTGCCTCTTAGGCACTCCTTGGTGAAAAGAGAGAGAAGGAGTAAGAAGTGAATTCAGAGTTGAAGTGTTTTGTCTGGGTTTTCTCCAGCGGGCTTTACTCTCCATCACACACACACACACACATAGACACATTTACACACGCCGTCATACACACACTCTTTCTCGCTCCCATACACACACACGCACATACACACCCCACCCCAAAGTCTTTTGGTGGAAATGACTTTCAGATTGTTTCCTCACAAAAACACTTTCAGCGGCAGAAAAACAAACAGTGCATTTATCAGGGTATCAGATAGCCAAGGCAGAGATAGATTTCACTTACAATAGCCACATACATTTAGAACATTTTAACACTGTGTATTTGCAGAAACAATGCATTTTCTTCTCAGCCTGGCCTTTTTTAGTAATGCATTGGAAAGCTAACACTGTACTCCACCTTAGATCAAGGCAAAGGTACATGGGGTTGATGCTCACAACAATGTTTCTGGGGCTCTTGTAGCTCTGCTGAGTTACCACTTCACCCCGGTGTAGTGAATTTTGAAACATTGCAGACATGGACCGGCAGAGTTCAGCACAAGAAAAATAACCAGTCCATTAAAAACATGTACGCCTTTCTGCTTGTATTTGTAGATCTTTCGCGAACAAAAGCTGAAACTTGGGCAAGAATGATTAAAATGTTTGTCACCTTCTCTCTGCCATTTAAATGCACAGTTTCGACTGGTTGCACTGAATTCTATTTATGTGACCTTGACAGTGGTAAATGAATTTGGCTGCCAAACAGTTACAATGTAAGAATTCTGTGTGAAAAGTCTCTTGGCTGCTCTCCCCGTTGCTGTCCGGAGCGCTCATCACGCGTCTGTCAGCACTACAGGAGCTATCCGAGGTGCTCGGCCTTGTTTGCCAGCAGGCAGAAATGCCACTGGTGGGAGTTCATGGCCAACACAAACTTTCAGTCAATCTGCTTGTCATCACTTTCTCCTGTTTTGCCTTGCTGTAGAACAGTGTGTCTTGTAGTCACAGATTGCTCAGTCTTGGAATCGACTACACCAGACACGGCCAGTCAAGCCAGTCCATCTAGTTTGTCTCTCCTTGTGCAGAGTGGGTGATAATTAGCTTCTGTTTAGCTGTTCAGTGTGGTCCTGTTTCTTGTTTTTCTCCTTGCAGCTGTGTGTCCAAAGTCAGTGTTCAGTTTCCCTCCTGCCCTGTTGGCAGTGGTGTTTTGCTGTTTTGTGTTTGCTGTCCTGCTGAGTCATATATAAAGGGACTTTAACCTGTGCCAAGCCGCTTTGTCATCTCTGCAATCGTGTACTACCCACACAATGTTGCGGCATGCTCTTTTTTTTCATCAGTGCCCTGCTTCACATTCATGCTACATTTCAAAGCCGACATTTTGTGATGCTAACAGGCAAAAAGCCAAACTCATGAGTGATTGAGTGAACTCCACCAGCAAATACCTGCATGGCATCTGAAATCCCTGGGCCTGCAAAAACCTCATATTCATTACTGGTTTTCCAATGCCTTATTACTCTTTGCTGGCGAAACCTTTTATCTTTCTGTTTTTTCATTTGAGGTTGTCTCCTACACGTTTCTGAGGAGAACTAATCATATGTGAAGCGTACTGAAAAATAAATGACTCCCTTCTATCCTTTTCCTTCTCTCGGCCTAGATAACAAACCTTCCTCTCCACCTCCTTCTCCCTCTCCTTACCTTTTGTGTCTTGAGGGGAGATTTTTGCATGCCTCTTTGGCTTTGCACCGCATCAAGTCACTCCTCCTATACTGTAACCAGCATTTCTCCCTGCAGAGTGCACTGAAAAGAAAAAACCACCCATGTGGCACATTCAAAATGCAAGATATTGACTCATCAATATACACCATTTTCAGTGTATACTGATTGGACGGTTCCAATCTATGCACCTACATAAAAGCATACGACATGCGTTAACACAACAGTACTAAAAAGTAATACTTTCAGATGCATTTTGGCTGGTGAAGTGACTTGACATTCAGTGCATCCAGCCAGATCAACTATCTCTATCGATCAGGAAAACGGCCTGAGGGGTAGAGCCCTCCTCCTGCACCCGGAGGTTTGAGCGCTAATCCTACAATACAAATAACTGAGACTCAGGGAAATCAGTGTTTGACCAGGATGGTCTGGGTCTTACAGGGTAATGTAGATGAGCGCAGTCATGAGTGCAGTCTGATCAGTGCTCAGAGTGGCTGCGGTAGGGTGTGGCCACATGTATCTTGGGCCTAATTTAGCAAAGCATCTGTGGAAGGACAAGCTCTCCTCCCAACCCCACTGACATTAGTGGCCTCAAAGCGCGTCTGCTACACATATGCACAGGCCAGAAATTGCTGTGCAAATGTTCCCACCGTCCTCCATCTGCTGCTAATCTTCTAATCTGTATCCATCCACATGACCGGTGCATACAGTATATCCTGCAGTGCAGATTTATGCACAGCATACACTGAAACCGTACATGCAACAGAGGATTTTTGCTTTTAATGTAACACTTGCATACATCAAATGTTAATTAGCTCACAACTTGCAATTTTTTAACAGTAAATCGGTTGTTTAGCAGGAACAGCTTCATGGAATTTGTGTTGTGTTCGACCGAAGTTTGACGTGTAAGTTATAAAGTGATTTGCTTTTTCCATTATTGCGAATTATTGCTGAAGTTGAGTCATATCTTTCAGTGACTTGGAAAAAGTTGTATATTGTTTCTTTTCTACCCTGGCAGAGGAATAACTGATTTAAAATTTAGTACATATCGACAGAAAAACAGAGACTGTCCCTCTTCCTCTGCTGTCCCTGCTCTGGCTCTCCGTCAGCTGTACAACTGACCTGCTCTTTGTTTATCAAGCTATGCTTTGCATTGTCTGTGAGGCCCTTACAGCACTCCTGGGTCCTAGTCATTCCACAGATCAGGTTTCACCTGGAGGACAGCAGTGTTTTTGTTTTTTTAACCTCAGGGCTGTTGAAAAACTAGGGATGTTTTTTTGGCCCAGATCCCGACTCGAGTCCTTTAGCGTCAGACTTTTCCCTAAATGTTGATGATATGACACACTGAAATAACAGATGAGGATGACTACATGTGAATGTCTTGTACAATCCTCCTTGCCAGTAAGAGAGATAATGGATGCATAAACAGCAGAGCCTAGCTACTATGAGTATTACCCACTAAACCCAGTGTCACTTTCACTGGTGCGGCCAAATAGTTTTTCACATTCACACGCACTAATTCTCACTCACATGTGCAGCCAAATATTCACAGTATAGGCTGTTATGAAGGAGAGCAGCACTGCAACACTAGCAGGCTGTGTTGGACAGTAGAGGAGAGAAACAGCACTAGCGATCCATTAAAAAATGCCCAGATCAGCTCTGATACTGATCTGAAGTATGAATTTGGGTGCCTATTAAGCAAAAGCAAATCTTATTTTACTCCGTGACCATTCAGTGTAACTGACCTTTATCTAATTAGTTTTTTTTTTGGTACTATTCATTTTTTCTTCAGTTATTGCTTCCTTTTTTCCCATTTGTAACCAGCTCAATTAATCATTTAACAGACGTGTGTTATTTTAATGATGCCGCTCTCAAGAAACGGACATTGTTATTCAGTATTGTAGATTGAAGGCACGTTAGAACCGTTGCTAAATTATGCTGTGAAATCATCATAACCCCTTTTTTATTACGCATGAGGGCAAATATTTAAAAGACTTAATCATTTCTCCCCACGCATATCAAGACTCAGGCTCAGCAGTATGATCTAAATGTTGAGAGTGAGTACAAATTAATCTTTCTTTGTTGCCGTGCTCTGTCGATCTGCAAGCATCGGTGTTTTTGACTCGCACGGTTAAAGGTTATGTGCATGTTTGTATTGAGAGCAAGCTCGCGACTGTTTCTTATTCCAAAACTCTTCAAGCCCAATTTTAAGCCCAAAATCCACCAGTCTTACGGAAAGCCTCAGTTTGCTGCAGCGTGTTACTTTCACTCTCTTTGGGTCCGAGACAGAAAGTTGAAGAGGCTCTCGTCTCACATTCAGCTCTGCTTACAGAATGATAACTGCACACACACACACACGCCAAAGGCTGAGTTAGAACAATATACTGACTGCAAGATTGTGTCCTCAGTGTGTCTGTGTGTGTGTGCGTGCGTGTAGCACAGCATATGTGTGTCTGAGGTATTACTGCAGACATGCTTGGGAGGTTTTCATCTTCTGAAGTTTGTTGCCTAAATCCTGCAGAGAGAGGAGGGGAGAAAACGAGAAGGTGAAGCAGAGAAGCCCGACAATGGGGAAAGTGAAGAAGAGAGTGGTGGAGAGAGGTGTTTTTAGCAGAATTAGATTGTTCCTGAGTGTGAGTCAGGCTCTGTGCTTCAGCCTAATGGTGATGGATGGTCCACGACTTTGAAACAATGGAACACACATAGATGTACAGCACAGCGAGGCGCACACGCACCCTCACATTCCCACAACTCTGCAAGCTTTAACGCTGACTTTATGTTACCTGTTAGGGTTCTTTGTGTTCATTCAGAACATACAAATTGGTCAGAATGGACGAAATGAAGACATGAAACAACAGATTTAAGACAGATTGTTTGCTTAAGCAAGGAAATCCTGAAACACTTAGCACCTCAGTGATTCTGTAACCAACAACATGAAAAATCCATTGGCTCAGATTGACTTTGTTGTACTGTAGGTCACGGAAAAGCAGGACTTGAACATGCTAAACACCATAGACTACAGCTGACTGAGGCTAAAGGCAGTGTGACTACCAAGATTAATCAATATGTATAAAGATGAGGATTATTTGTTCTCCACAGATATAAATTCTGTTTTCTCAAGTTGTTGTCTAATAGCCAGAGTATTTTATTTAACCACCTAGCGTTTTCCCGAATGAGAAAAAAAGGTCTTTTACCACACAGTGTAACAAAGAAGTGGAAATGAAAATAGAAGAAGTGATACATACTGCCACAACCTGCATCCTCTCTCTGAATTCCACTAAAATCGGACGTTTATTTTAGCTAATAAAGCTAATAGACAGGGAGTTTTTCTCCTAAAACACTTAGCACAGACAGGCTGAAATTTCAGCACTTTAGTAAAGTGACTGTTTAGTCACTGGTATTGATTAATGCTGGTGGTTAAAACTAAATATACAAAGAGTCAGCGCACATGGGAATAAAGAACATTTCTAGATAATGTCACAGTGTGGTTGAGTAAGATGTGCTGCTGGATGCCAAGCATGATGTGCTGTGGATCAATAGAGTGTTCTGATTCAGATTTTGATGAAGACTTTATGTTTGATATATTGTCCATCAGTGAAGGTGTTTGAAGGCTGATGAGATGAAGTGCCTTGGATTTATCTCCTGTCGAAATCATATGGTTTCCAAACTGCTGTGCTGAATTGAAAAAGAGCACTCGTTTATGAATCTTTATACGTTTTAACTCTGCTATATGATGCAGTGTGTGAGAGAGAGAGAGAAAGAGGAAAGAAGGAGCTTATCTCTATTGCTGCAAGGAATGATAATTATAGTATCCAGTTGCAAATTTTTAGATCACATGTTTTATATATTACTGCTGGGAAATATAAACAGACTGGCTACACTGGCATGAATTGTCCTCAGCAGTTGCCCTCCTCTTGTGATGCCAAGCCTGACATGAACGGTACGACTCACACCCTGGATCCATCAGAATGGATGGTTTTGCAGATTTTGCAGTGAAGAAGCTTCACTTCTTTCAGTGTTCAAATGAAAATTGCACGTCTCGGTGTGTCTCAGCTTTCGATGTTCCTGGCTTCATCATTTTAACGTGAAACCACTTCTCTGACTCGTCGGTCAATAATTGCACATAATGATAAAACACACTTTCATTCAATTCAATTTCTTTCACATGGCCAATGTTTAATAAAAATGTGAACTTCAAAGGAGGATTTGCACTTTGAGATTTGATAGAGATATATTCCCTATGAATTAATAGTGCTTCCAGTCCCGGAGGCAGGTGGGCTTATGTGTGTGTCTGCCTGTGTGTGTGTGTGTGTGTGTGTGTGTGTGTGTGTGTGTGTGTGTGTGTGTGTGTGTGTGTGTGTGTTTTAGGGGTGGGCAATATGACCGAAAAATGTATTTCACTGTATGTTTGTTTGTTTTTTATGGTTTATAGTAAATTACTCCACTCAAAACATGATTCTACCTCTTTCAGTCGATGAGCAATTAAAGGGAACACATCTCAAGGAAGAAAAAGGTTAAAAAAATCATGTGTTTATTGGCTCCAAACAGGAATGATAGGGAAAAGGCCTAACGTGTATGTGTTTTATAAGGAGTTGCAGTATAAAGTGTGGAGATAATGTTTCACACATCCTACCTACTGCTCTGGTTACTTAATTGGCTTCAAATGATGCCCATTGTTCACACAGTTTCTCTTGACTGTCCCTCAATATTAAACATGCTAACATTACTCCAGCGTGTGGATCTACAATAGGTGCTACTCGCCAAATTAGCAGTAAATCAACTTAAAAAGGGCAAAACTTTTCAGATTCTGAGTGGTCATTATTGATTCATCCTTGAGCTGCTTTGTCAAGCGGTCCAAAGTAAAATGATTTGAATAAAATGGCACACGTATAGCCAGTTGTTGTTGTTGTGGGGACATTTCCATCAAGTTAATCCACCGAGGCTTCACTTCCTCGTGGTTGGAGTACAAGAAGACTTTTGTGTTCATTCTTGCAGCCAGAAACTGAGAAATTGGTGCACCTTGCTCATAATATTACCTTCCACATCTTCATTTAACCAGACTCGGCATTATAGCAAGGAAAATAGTAGTTACCGCATATAACTCCAGTTCTATGAGTCCCATCCCTGGTGTGTTCATATCTGTATTTGTGTATGTAAGCAGCTCATGGTTTGGAGACTGTGTCCCTTAGACATTGCTGACCCACCTTGACAGTTCAAACAACGGGACTTCAAGCAGTATAGTCTTCCCTGCTTTCACAGCCCCTAAAACAAAAACAAAAAAAAAGAAAGAAAGAAAAGAAACAACTCTGACGGCCACATTTAGTGGTCACATTAAGGGTGGATAACAGCATTAGTGTGTATGTTGCGATTGATTAAACTATTCAGTATTATATTTAAGATTTATTTCAGGTTTTCACTCATTGAAACAAAGGAACAGTGAAATCAGCTCAGCAAATGCAACACAAAATGAAGCTGTCTGACATAACAGTACGTGCTGTCCCAGTCATTTTCACACAGTCAGCACAAAACATCACTGCAGAGGAAAGTTATGAAAGGTATATATGAAAAGTAACTGGCCTTGCTCCATTTTTATTGAACTCATAAATGTGAATAGAAGTGACATCAGCTATTATCTTGGTCTGGAGAGGTCATATTTCCCTCCAAAATGCAAAGATGACCTTGATTCGGTGACTTTAACATATAGTTCCTTTGGACAGAGAAATATTATGACATAGCTGTCAATTTAAAGAAAAATTACAGCTTTTTGCATGAATGTAAGAGGCCAAAAGAGTAAATCTGGCAACAGGCAAAACCATAATGTTCAGTATTTAATCCTCAGTGGATATTTTATGACACATTTTTGACCTTAAGTGGAACAAATGTGTTTAGCGTTGATTAGGTTGTTCAGGGCCTCTACCATTTCATGGACTGCACAGGCAGCACAAACATTGCATTGCTTGGTCGTGCATAGAGGTGAGCCAAACCCGGGTGAGAGATTTCATCATCTTTGGGTTGCGGCTCTACACTGATCACATTATAGGTGCAGTCAAAACAGAGATCTTTCTCATCCTTGTGCATCTGTTATAGCATGGGGATTTTGTTTTACACTTCTGCTGTAGTCTGACCTCTTCTCTGTTCTGCTTGGCAAATTAACCACAGTGTTGGTCAGCTTGACACAGACACAGCACACAGCAGAGGGATGAGAGTGAGGCAGCATCATTTTAATTTGCTCTGAAATTGAAAACTGCAAAACATGTCCACAATAGGATTTTTTTCTTTCTGTTTCTCAATGTGAAACTTGTACTGAAATATGAGTCTGTGGATATCAGGCAGTCTCAGAAAGTATCATGATTGATGGAAAAGCTTGATGGGTTCAAGATTGTACAGCCTGAGTGAGTGTTGAAAATATTTTTGAAAGGGCTCGAGCATGAGGCTGGAAGCAGAGCATCCCAAGAAGACATTTGTTTTAAGTCCGTTCATTATGTCGGGGCATCTTCCTGCTCATCATTCTGTGGGAGCACCACAATGAGTTGGAGGCCAGAGGTGGAGATAATCAAAAAAATACATAAAAGGTACAGAGACAGCATCGTGGATATTAGTCATCCCCTCATGATTCATGTTTGGATCATGTGGCTGTTGTGGCAGTGGGAGTTACCACGCATTAAATTACTGGCTGGGCCATGTTGGTTGTTGTATTAATATTGATTCATCACATTTTCCGAGGGATCTTTGTAAACGCAGTCGCTGGGATCTGTCACTACAATAAAAAGGTTCGCTCATGCCTGCATGGCTGCATTGTGGTTTTCTGTGGGGAGCTTGAAAGCTGCGGGACAAACAACTGTCACAGTGGCTGCCACCCACCAAATCTCTAGAAAGTGTTGAGAAAGATATGTGGGAAAAGCTAAAGAGGCTGGATGTACAATTGACCAATGACTAATTTCTCATCAGTATGACTGATAAAAGGTGTATATATTACATAGTACTATACAAAGTATATATTATACTTTGTATTATGTTTTTGATGTATTCAAAATCCTGCAGCAGTATGTATTCAAAATTTCCTACTCTGCTGTGTGTGTGTGTGTGTGTGTGTGTGTGTGTGTGTGTGTGTGTGTGTGTGTGTGTGTGTCTATTTGTCTTTCCTCCCTCTCAGGCACATTTCTCAGACGCTTGTGCAAAGCAATACTGTGTGTCAGTGAATGCTATCGATGTGGTAGCTTGGGCAGATGTTAGCGCTGGCTGACGTCCTGTCTGACACCGTGTTCCTACCTGGCAGTGGATGCAGGTGCTGTCCTGGCTTCCGTGGATGTTGGCTCAAAGTCCCACTCCTGCATCATTTTTTCTCCGTTTCCGCATCGCATGGTCATTGTCTTGTAAGGTTTTATTGGAGTCTTTCCTCCTCTGAGGTGCATTGTGTATCATCTTCCTCCACTGTAGTTTGTTTTGATGTGCACAATGTTGAGGTATGGTGATTGATTTTTGTTAGATGTACCCTGGTTGCCTCTTTTTTTTTGATTGTCGTGGTAGCACACCGCAATATACAGACCGTGGCTGCCTAGCAAAAATAAGGTATGAACTGTTTGCCTCTTGGTGTTGGTACCTTTGATGTAGACATGGGTTTCAGTGGCTCACCCTGCCTGCCAGACATCCAATCTGCAAATCCCAAATTGACCTGCTTCCCTTTAACTTTACCAAACCAGTGCAAGCCAGCGTCCTCCGCTGTCAATCCTCATAGCATGACTTGTCCTTTGTGAGTAGATGATTTTATATCAAATCCACTCTTCCATCCCTTTTAAAAAGGCTTTGATTTAAGTAGCATTTTCTAAACTATCCATAGGCAGCTCAAGCAAGATTTAGAGTCCGTGTTAAATTCTGGTCTCGATGCTTCAGTATCTAAATCAATGCAAAGTGGTAATGCGCCCTCCAGCTAAGTGCACTCTCTTTAAAGGGTATGTCATGTTCAGTATATGTTGATTACTAACTGTATGTCTCTTTCTCTCGTTCACTACTTTCCTCTTTCAGCTTCACTCAATGATTTGTTTCACTTGTTTCTTTATTGATCTAACCTGGCCGTAGGGTCTGCTAATAAGATGCCCACACTGCCAGTCGCACAATGCAACCTGTGACTCTTACACTCACATACATACACACATATACAGACTGATACATGCACAGTGGTCCTTCTATGAGCCCTGTCGCCATGGGCTCTGCAACGTGTCACCTATGTGTGTGTATGTGTGTGTTCTGCCCTTTGCTAATGTATGTCTTATGATTAATTTCTGTCATTCATCCCCATATTCCCAAAACCCATTCTCTGCATCTGGCTCTTTATCTCACTCTCCGTCTCTCCCTCTCTCGGTTCCTGTCTCTATTTCGCACTCATTTGCTCTCGTCAGTACCTCAGATTCTCCCTGACATTTTTCCCATAATCCTCCAGTACCAGGAAGTTAAGCCCTGCAGGGGCCAGACTGACATTTAGGAACTGCTCTCTAAGCAGGATAGCTGAACTGCAGACTTTTACATGCAGGGGCACACACACATTAATTCATACACACAGACACGCAGACAGATATACCCTTGCAGATACATGTGCCCATATATTCACGCACAAACCCTCCCACGGCACATATAGACATACATGCAGGGCTACTTCATTATACTGTAGAGCCAGTTGAGATAAAAAGAATATGCTTGAGAAAAAATCTAAGGGATCTTCCATGAATTGCAAGTACCATTTGCTAACGTGGACCGTGTTTCATGCCGTTGAAGATGCAAATGCAGACAAGCTGTCAGCAATGAAGAAATTAATTGATTGCTATTTCATTTTTAAGAAAATCCCTTTGATTTTAAGCCGCATTGTCTGTGCCTATGTTGTCGTCATATATGTGCTCACAACTACGCTTAAGTGCTGACACAGAAGGTAAATAAGCCAGCAGAAACAAGGAGAAAGCAGAGAGATGAAATGAGTTTAAAGATGGAGAAAATGTGCCGCACAAATGTGAAAGCACAGAAGTGAAAGAACAAAATGATGTGAGAAGTTGGATAGTGGAGGAAACAGAATAAAGAGCAGCAGCAGATGGGAGGAGAGTGAAGCAGCAGCACAGGAGGTGAATGACGAGAGTGGGATAAAATGTCTGCACTGAAGCTAACTGTTGGCATCGGCTAATTAATTCTGAAACATTGTGAGCTCGAAAATAATGTTTCCTGCTCCAAACTATTTGTAAAATGTCTGAAATCATTTCCACGGCTGGTTTAAGAAACAGAAAAAATCTGCAGCTTTTGGAACGAGCTTTACTGGGTCACATTTTCTTGGGCATCTTGCCGCAGAAATCTTTAGAAATGTCTGTCCTCCCTCGCTCTCCTTCTCTATCCATCCATTCATCCATCCTTCCAAAATCCCCTCAGCTTTTTAGTTTTACCCTTAAAGGCTTATTAGCGCTCCTCCTGTGTGTCTACATGTCTGGCTGTCTGTGTCTCACGCACTTGATCCTGTCTCCTCCCTCCTCTCATCCCTCACTATCTCCCTGCGCATCTCCCTCACCCCCAACTCCCCCCCCCCCCCCAATAACAGCCTCTGGCCATGAAAAGTTTTACAGATGTGAGTTGGCAGACCTTGTGTGGTTGGGTTTCTGTGTGTCTGTGTGTGTGTGTTCGCGCACGCACGCACACTTGTGAGTATGTGTGTGTGTTGGCAGACCTTGAGACCTGTCAGTGTCTCACTGTGTCAAACGAGGACGCTGGCATGCTGCCGACCCCTCATCTCGCCTCTCTCTCACACACACTTTCTCTCTTTCTCACACACACACACACACATCCACACACACACAATCATGCGAACTCACAGACAGTATAACAAATCCCAGCACAGTGGCCTAAACTGGGCACAGATCTGAATGTTGCAAACTAGTTGCTAACTACCCTGCAGATACTGTTTTATCAAACAGGCGGAGTTGGCTCTAAAAAGCAGTTTGGCTGCCTGGCACTTGATTGGATGCACCGCACATGTGTGCCATATCTGCCTGGAAGACATGCCAGTCTACCTTCAATGAGTTAACTCGCTGCCCATGATCTGCATTTAGCCAGGAGTAAGTCCCACGTGCTGCTCTCTCATTTAGCGCACAGAGGCTTGTTCAACCAAAGTTCTTGTCAGATGGTCGAACAGCATCTGAAACCACCAAATCTCTAAGATGTGCCCCTTTACACAGCGATTGGCCAAGTGTGCAGCCGTGAGGAAATAAGCAGCATTTGAACTTGCCCCTCAAACTCTCTTTATTTCATTCCTCACACGGCTTTTTGTATGTGCAAATGAGTTCAACACTGCGAATGCCTTCAGGGAGAGCCTGTCCAAAACAATGCTCCGTTATCGTATGATCCATCACGTCTCACCCCTCTCTATGATGGCTTTTTGCCATTGTGGTGTGGCCATTTGAAACGGCTATAAACATTTGTGCTTCCAGACGTGTTGAGACGACATGCCGCACAGACTTGTTCATCTCATGCATACTTGGCCTTAATTTACTTGCATTTGAATTCATTTATTCACTCACATATTCACTCACAGTCTGCCCTCTAGAGTGTATTACTCTGCATGCTTATAGAAACACCATCTTATGCTTGTCAATTTTCCATCACAAGCTAAAACTGAACTAAATTGAAGATAGTGAAGTCTGATTAGCTAATGTAGCACAAACGGAATATCCACCTGTAGCTGTGTGATGTGATGAGCTACAGTCTTCATTACTTTGTTTTAGTGGCCAGACAGAAGAAAATTATTTAACATTGTTATTGTTAATGCGAGTTGTGGGTTGCATATTTGCCTGTTGTACAGAAACAAAACAGTGAGCCGATCTCAGATGAAGTACAGAGCGCCGAAGCTGTCAATCACGACAACCTGCTGCTCTGCTCCTACACGGCGTCGGGCACACAGGGAGCCACCTCTCACTCACTGCTCACTGACGTAACAGGAATGAATCCGACAAATTAATATGCTGTATTAAACAAAAGCAGTACCAACACTGTGAGTAAACACACATCAGATGAAATCAACGCAATGTTTCTCATGAAATGATTTTGGAGAAATAATAAGGATGGACCAGGTGTTTCTCACTAACCTGCCAAGCTTTGCTCAACATGCCAGCAGCTTCAGATGGCATCCAAAATGTGCTTGCACAGCTGTTCTAGTATCAAGTATATTTATCAACTTTAATCAGGGGCTGAGACCTCGTTGCCATAAAGAAATAACATATTTCAAATATTTTTAACCTTTCCCCCCAATCCATTTATTTATTTTTTTTTAGATCTTTTTTTGGACTCATGTATGCGCCTGCCAAATTGGCACATATGGGTTTTTATAGCCTCAGTGTATACGCTGCTGTTCTCTGATGGGTACAGATGGAAGTTTAGAAATTACACATGATTAATCTTTATTTTAGAGAGAAATATTAAAGATTATTGCAGATACTTCAGTTACGGCTGTGACTTATGTGATGATGCTGAGTAGATGAAAATGATTTGCATCTTCAGGACAGACAGTATTTTCTTCTACTCTGATTAGTGTACATGCTGTCCTCAGCTTTCATTTCATTTCATTCATTTCATTTCATCACACTGCAAAGTACCAGGGGTTGATTGTGAACTGGATGAACTCTAAACCACCAACCAGTTGCTACACATAGCCACAGAAGCTGCTAAAATGGAAAAGTTGCATATGTACATATTGCTGTGCACTGAAATGTTCATCTACCACAATGGAAACTGGCAAGAACTGGAGAAAATTGATGAAATCTTCTGCTCAGTAAGAGGGGCGGGATACTACCTTGTGTCCAGTTAAACTGCCTGATTTTAGCTTATAAATGGGTATAATTTCCATAAACTTTTCCTGGTCCTCCTTTAATACAACTTAAAAATGTGACTTACTGCAGAATGTAATTTATTCTTGACTAACTCCCACTCACACACTTAGTTTAACATCATGTGACATCTGGACAGTGATGTGACCTTCCAATATGAAACAGGCAGTTGCCACAGGGAAAATACATTTCTAGTCATCATGCTCCTTTTACATCTATTTCTCTCCCAACAGTTTTGTGCCCTCTTTCTTTCCACTTTGTTCTCTTGCCTCTCTTCCCTGTCTTTGCCTTATATGTCCACATGTCTTTCTTCGACCTTTTTCCTTTGTGTGCTCGCCACTTAATCTCAGTCGTCTCTGTTTTCTTTCGATCTGGCTGCACGGAGAGCAGATGGCACTGATCCATAACTTAGTTAAGTGACTGACTTTAATGAGGAAGGACATACACGCAGAAAGAGAGAGACAGCAAGAAAGATGGCGATTAAGAAAGAAAACCAGATGAAAGCCAAAAGATTCCCTTCATGTGAAACACAACTCAGGCAGGAAACACTTGAGTTGCAAAGTTTGAAAGCTTTTATGACAACAAATGGCAATACAGGAATATTTGGCATTCAACGCTCTGCTCTTCAGTGTGCCCTGCACAGACCAAGCAGCATATTGAAGACTTGGCAAGATGCTGCTGTGTATATATAACTTTAACACTGTCAAGAACAACTTCACAAGGCGTAATTAAGTAATATGGCTTTGACATCATTCCACTAAGGGACAGAAGCAATAAGAGACAACATAGTGAGATGATTAGCCAGCTAATGTTAAGTCTGCATTGCTAGCCAGTGTTCACTAGACAGTGTGTATATATGTAACTATATTTAGAGGCTGCATAAACCTCAGGCTTGTACCGACAAGCACATTAGTTTCCCAGTTAATACTGACTTTTGGGAGGATCTTGTTCATGTATTCTTACACATATGCTGGTTGTAGAAACTTGGATATGCCAGTTTTAAGGTACATGGAGAGGGAGACTGTCCTCCCAAGAAAAGCATCCGTCGTGTCAGCCAGTGCCACAAAACAACATCTGTGTACCGTCAAGTGTCAAAGCCCTGGAGCAGCCTCTGGAAAATATGGCGGGAGCAAAGGTGGAAATCATGCATTGTTTTAGAAGCAACAAAGCTCGTGGAGGGAGGAGGTCAGGCTGGATGGATGGGTCATCAGTGGACTTTCAAGTCATTTTAACCCAAACTGTGATGTTTCCCTAATGAAGTTGTACTGCCTAAACCTAACCAAACCTCAAATGTCTGTCTACATGCTGGCATGAATGTGAATGTCTGACAGCAATAACACAGATGATAAACTTGATATTACCAATTGCTCCTCCAAACGCAGGGATGGCCCATTCTTCCGACAGCCCATTATTCCGTCTGAAAAGACCTGCCTAATGTCCCTCGGATTGGCTAGTGTTCATGGCTTGGTTGGGCTTAGATGGTTGGTTAGATAATCAGGGTTGTGTTGAGTCAAAAAACAGCATTGGATGGCATTAGATTAAACAGTTATTGGATAGATATTTCCATTTAGGTGCAGCATGATTCACCTGAAAATCCTGCCCTTTAAAACTTCCATAGAGTCTTTGTAGAAATCTCAGTGGCTTTTTATTGAAATTGAGAGTTTCCTGCTTTCCTCAACTTTTTACCATCAGGGGACGTTAGCTTTGTATTGTTCATACCAGTTCTAGCCAGTGTGGGACTGTGCAAAGCCTCTGAAAATTCCCGATTGTGTAGCAGCATTACATGCTGCAGTCTGTCTCCCCTTGCTCGATACCACGGGTTAGTTTTGTCTTCTCTATTTTGCTGCAGGGATTTACAGTGCAGTGTCCCATGGGGAACGAACAGGCAGCGGCTGAAACATTTTCATGGGGGTATCTTTTTGGACAATGGGCTCGCTGTGTGTCCTTTGGATCTGGTGTACTAAATGGACAATAACTGTTATGGACCCAAGCTGTTTCACTGGGATTTGGTCAAACTCCAGTCCCCATTATCTGATCATGGACAGGTCAATACTTTCATCAAGAGATTAGACAATGACTCGGCCTCAGGGGTGCAACCCTGCCTTCAGGGGAGCCTTCACAGCGCTTTCAAATGGATTCCAGCTTATGCTCAGATTTTTTCATTTAATGTGACTCTCATATGAGGTGACATATTGCACAGTTTCTCCTGCCAGATAATAATGAAGGCATAAGGTTGCTGTAGAAAAGCTTTAGAAAAGCTATTTGTGGCCTTATTTTCTGTCAACAAAACAATTTTCCAGAAAAGTCAGCATCTAATGAAGACCAAGGCCAAAGTTGTTAACACTGTAAACACTGTACAATACAAGACTAAATGACAGCATGAAGTTGCAGAGTCTTTGTTGTGTCATGCACACAGGCAGGACAAATGTCAGCACTGCACACACTTAAACAGCTGAGACACAGTAGACAGTATGTGAGGGGTTCTGAGTCCTGAAATCTTCAGGTTTGAGATAACAAGGTGCAACCAAAAGGATATTTAACTGATAAATCAGAATGAATTAAAAAAAAAAAAAAAAAAAAAGTTCCATATGAGTGTCTGTTATCTTTGAGGTAATTAAATGATAGTAGAGTGCTGGTTTAGAGGCACAAAAGAAAAAATGTCAGGGTTAGAAATGATAACTAGTGACAGAGTGAACCTCAAACATGTCAATAACTGAATATTATAATATGAGAGACGTTCAGACAGACACACACATGCAATGTACAAAATATATATAAAATACGAAACTCCACAGGGCCTCAGTGTGGTGATTAGAAGCAGACAATGTAGGACCATGGGTCTCAGGAAAAGAAAAAAAATCCCTGACCAGACTGAAAATATAATCTCCTTATCTCTTCATTTCCTCTCCCTTCCTCCTTTTTACCATCCATTTCCATTTTCAATTTGTTTACCTCTTTGTCGGTCTCACTGCTCGCCTTTCTTTTCCCTTCCTCACTCATTTTCTTCCTCGTCTCCTTCACACCTCTTTCCCCCTCGCTCAGCAGCCTTTATCTCCTCTCTCCTTACATTATGTGTGTGTGGATGTCTGAATCTCTTAGCTGTAAAGCGAGAGCCAACAGTTGTTATAACCCTCTCGGTCTCCCTCTTATACACCATCTTAAAGGAGGTTGTTAGAGGGTGGAAGGCACATCTTATGCTGTATCACTCTCGGCACTCTTTTATACAGTAATAAATAGAGGATTGACTGGCTTTAGAAAATGAATAACTTCAAGATTGAACACAAGAAAAGGATGAAGATGTAACGGTGCGTTGCATCAGCAGACGGAGGACATGTCAAGCAAATATAAAAAGATGTTTGTCTAAAGGCCATTGCCTCAAAAATCTGAGACTCATTTAGGTGCTTTATAAACACTCCAATTTCCACTTCAGGAGCTTTCACAAAAATCTTTCAGGCAATTTAAAGGTCCAGTGAGTTGGATTGAGTGGCGTCTATCAGTGAGGTTGCAGATTGCAACCAACTGAATACCACTGGCCTCGCCCTCCCATGTGGTGGATGCTGAAAACACACAAAAAAACACAAAAGGTTTGTCCATTCTGGGCTACTGTAGAAAGATGGTGGACTCCATGCAAGAGGACCCCCTCCCACTGTAGATATAAAGAGGTTATTCTAAGGTAACGACAACACAATCATTTTCAGGTGATTAGACACGAATTAAAACCTCAGGCTTGTTCACACCACACGGAAATAATTCAATCCCAGTCTATGGATGCGTGAATTAAGCTGTTATGTTCAGTTTATGATCCATTTTGACATCACTCCACATTTGAGGAAATGTGAGAGGTATCTTAAACTCAGTAAGCAGAAAGAAAATGATTCCAAATCGATATCAGTGCTCAGCTCGTGCCTGCATGAGTGACAGTACTGCTGATCTTCCACTGTCAATGGCACATAAAAACACAGATCATGAATATTTTAAAGTTCAAAACGGCGCTCAGCTGATGCAGTCAGGCCTGAGAGTGGAGGGTGTGGGGTGGGTTATGCATGCAAAATGTTCCTGAACACCCTCCCAGCTGGCAACAGCTAGTGCTGCTGCTGATTTTACAGTGCGAGGAGGGTTAGCTGGTAGTTGGCAAACTCGCCGCCTGATGGGCTCTTTGGCATAGCTTTGTGAAATGAGCCAATGACTGAAGGTCCTCCATTGGACTGACAGCATGTCATAAAGAGGGGTGGAGGTCACTGCCTATTATAGCAGAGAGTTTTGCTAACATCCTTTTCTCCAACGCTGCCAGTAAGCCCGGGCTCAGTCCAATGTCAGAGCTACAGTAGCCTTTCTCAGGCTCCATGTGTCCCCTGCGTTGACGTTGCCAGGCCTGCAGTGGACAATAGCACAGAAAGGACAGTGGCTGCAGCAGCCTGATAGAGCACGCCTAACAGTGTGTTGTACAAGTTAAGGCACAAGAGCCTCCTTAAGAAGACGAGCCTGTTTGCTGGTCTAATCCATTTTTCTGTCCAACAGCTACTCACTTTCACGTATTCTGTACCTTTAAAGTTTAGCCTCAACTTTTTTTCTCTTTCCAAACGTTAATCAAGTTTGCAGAAAAACTTAAAATAAGTATACGCAGTCCCCAATGAAATTGCTCGCAGCTGGGAGAAGCTTACTCCAAGGATGTCAACATTGAGACAGATAAAATCCTGAAATTTCATTTTAAATCACTTCCCTTTCATAGGAATCATAATATGTGTGCTTCATTTCAGACACTAATATTTGTCTGCTCACCTCTTGTGCCTAACAGGGAGAGAGAAGATAAGAAGCAAAGGAAACTTGTTGGATGACCTGGATGTCCTTGGTGAGTCATAGAGGAAGGCGCAGTGAAAACATCTATGTGTGCCTCATTTGGTTTGTCAGTTTTTACATTAGGAACGGGATTACAAGATCAAATTGTATTTATTTGAGCAAGACTAATACAGAACAAGAGATCCATTAACCTAGACTCTACATCAAAGACATGCTCTCCTGAGAAGTTCAGTCAGTCTTTCATTTTTTAAATAAGAATCCTGAAGATTGGTGACATCTGTTGTGGTCCGGGGGTCTTAGAGTCGATGGGTGATGTTTCCTTTGTCAAGTCTGTTGTTAACACACATCAAGGAAACTCAGAGTGGATTATTGCACCAATTACTACAGAAAAACAATAGGCTGTGAATAAATCACTGACGCTTTTAACTTGATACATGCACTGTCTTTGATTTCATCTGATTCATGATTTTTACAGCAACATTTTCTGGGGCCTGTGGTGGTGTCCTGCAGATCCCTCTGCACAGCACATCTCTGTTGTTGTGGTTTTTCCTCGCATATTTGCCAGGGATGGCAGACCCTGCCAGCACCTGTGAGAACTGTATCATGCGGGGTGTGTTAAGTACTAGACTTGATGGTTGTTGCCTCAAAAATGTCAACGAGCAACATGATCAAACATGGCATTTTTAAACTTCACCAGAACCACACGGGTTCATCCACATGAATAAGTGGTACACGATTAACTCACACTTGTGTTTACTCATGTGTTCAAGGTTTACAGCCTGTAAGACCTCCAAGCCCTGTGTCAGTGGACAGCGAGCTCATCTGAGGGAAGAAACGGAGGCGAGCTGAGGTAAGGAGGTGAATCTGTAGTGTCATGTGTATCGCATGTACTTATAGGCAAAGAAGAGGCATTGTGACAGAAATATTGACCGTATTGAATGAAGTAGCTGCAGCCATGAGTGGGCACGGCAAAAGGTTTTAGGTAGGGGCTTTGTGCTCTAGACTGGTAATCATCCAAAAAGCTGGAAAAAAGTCAAGAAAAAACATTGTTGTTACATGAATAAGTGATGGATCCTTGTTTTAAGAATTACCTTGACATTTTCAGTGGCTTGCTTGAGGTTACACTACCAAAATAGATGTGTTTATCAAAGCAATGCTATTAATAATATATTAGACAGGCACTTGATTTCTTTTTTTAAGCCATAATTAAATGCCATCAATCAAGGCAATAGTGAAGCACGCACTCTGAAAATTAAGACCAGTTGTATTTAAAACAATAAGAATCCAGCTAAATAGCACGCTTGAGTGAAGGGATGGATGACTGGATGGATATAGACAGACAGATTAATATAGGATCACTGGTAGTTAAAAGGAAAGGAGAGCATGCGTTTGAAGGATGCACAGATGAATGAATGAATGGATGGATGAGGTGAGGAGGTGAGGGGGTGTGGGTAATGTAGGCATGCATGAATAGAGGAAGAGCGAGGGACAACATCAGAAAGGTGAGGAGGCAGAGATGAAGATGAGACCACGTCGATGGGGAAAAAAGTTCTGGAAGGCAGAAATAGAAATATTTCCTATTCCCTCTGTATGGTCTCTCTGTGTCTCATTGTTGGAAGTCAAACTTAAAACTCTGACCTCATCAGTATTCATGAACATATAATAACAAAGAAAAGTGGCATTCATTATTCATTTCTGTTATGTAATCAATGTAAATCAATGATACCGGGTATACATTCCCACTTTTAATAATTCATTAAACTATCTGGAATTATGCACTGTTGTACAGTGTGTGTTTTTCATCACAGCAAATAGAAATAACCTAATTTCCTTTTTTTGTCCGTGCATCTGCAGTTTATCTGGTTTGAGCTTCAGAGTGCAGCATTAGTTGGAAAACAAAAATCAAGGCAGTGGATGGAAAATAAAAGCAGGAAATGCACTGATTATCTTAACTGCTAAACGCTGAATTGATCCAAACACACTCTCTCTGAATAGGCTCTAACATGACTGATCACGATAACAATCTTATTCACTTTCGTTTTATTTTTCCTACAAGTATTCCCTTGCAAATTTAGATTATGACGATCATCTAGATTTACTTTCTCTGTCCCAATGTGATGTGTACATTTTTCTTTACTGATAGTTGCGACTTTAGCATGCTATTCATAGTATTTTTTTGTACATGAGGGTGGACAGACCACGACCTTCGGTGTTTGTCTGAATTATTAAATGGTGGGAAGGATGAGAGACGCCGAAAGAGAAAGACAGAGAGAGCGTGGAAGGCACTGCAGACGGTGGTGAGGTTCAGTGTCCAGCAAACATGTTTGGAGGTGGTTTGTCCACTAACCTGTGTTGTTCTTAAGCATTCAGCTTGAGTTGTACTCATGAGTAAAAATGCTTTCAAATAGTGCTCAGTTATCAGCAGCAGAAGAAAGGAGAGAGAGTGGCTGCCGCTCAACACTTCATAATAAAAAGTGGTTTTATTTAATTATAGGTATTTTGTCTGCTATATTTCCCTATAATATGCCATATGCCAACACAGCCTCATAGAAATTACATTTATATACTCCTAATTTGCAACAGCAACATAAATTTTGAAAGAAACATAATGCTGCCTTCTTTAATCAGCATAATAAATGGTAAAGTGTTGAAAGGAGCTGGTGTTATCCTGCTATAGGATAGACCCAAGACAGGAAACAGTACAGTTGAGTTGCTCTAAAGTTTAGTTGCTCTATTGTAACCTGGTTTGATGTTAGTGTGTGGTAGCAGTCGCGTTTCCTGCACCTCCTGATGTCTCTTTCTCTGGTCACATATCATTCTGTAGCTGCTTTGTGTGGGATCAAGTAGGCTATAAAACGGTATACAGTAAATTGTACAATGTGCTCAGATCAATGGAAAAATCATGAACTCTATGCAGCTCTCAGTGAGACATCATACATGTGGAGGTTTCACTCAGCACCTCCACCCCCTGCTGTGCATCATATGTAAAGTATGGGAAAAGGCAGCAAATTACAGCCCCTGTCTCTATCAGTCATTTCACCGTCTTCATGCTGCATTACTAAAAAGTAAGTGGGTGGCATTGAATTTCTACACCTCTTACATCTGGACTGCGGAGTTTCATCTCTGTATGTGCTGTAATACGCTCCCTGCATATTAACGCTTCAATCCAGATTGAATGCACATCGATTCTGAGCTCGGTACCATCTGAAATGAAACAAACCCACAAAAAACAACGTGTAAGGAAGAAAATGAAAGAAACCAGCTCCCACATTGATGACTTCTGAGGTATGAAAACATGAAAAGAATGTCTGAATAGGTTTTGTTGGGGTCAGAAATTTACTGAAATTGAAAAGCAATGTATACCTTTAACATCTTGCAATCCTGATTTAGAAAAAAAAAAGAAAAATTGGAATTTGAATGGTTTCATTCATGTTTTGCATTGTATTGCGTTGTCTGCAAATATGTGAGGATGTTAAATGTACTTTACCTCTGAACCATTTGCACCAGGACGAATCCAAACCGATAAGTCGCCATCAAAGGGAAAGGCAAGGAGCTGAAGTAAAACACACACGCAATGCTCGAACACACTTACAAGTCCCTTGGCTTGGCATAATAGCTGATATGCTGGGTCACGTTCAGCAGACTGGCCGAGTGTGTATTTGCGTGTGTGTGTGTGTGTGTGTGTGTGTGTGTTTGCATGCGAGAACAACTAGAGGACATACAGCCTGGAGCAATGAATTCCAATAGGTTGGTACCCAAAGGATACACACATACACACCCCTGAAACCACATAAATACCAATTCAAATCCTCACACACGCAGCTTGTATACAGCTGGAAACTACGCGATTTTTTATTCAGAACAAAACGGCAGCCTAAAGAAAATGCTAATGAAGAACTTAAAGCTTTCTTACATCCTGCTTACTCAGAGATGGATTGATTTGTTGTGTGAGTTTGTAAGAGTTTCCTTTTTGTCTGCGCGAGTCTTTGCATTGCATTATTCAGAACAGAGCCACAAATACTCAAAAAGCAGGGTGCTCAGTGCAACTCCAGGACAAATATGAATCCGTGACATTGCTTGGAAGGACTTGGGCTTTGTTGGAGAAGTCAGGGTTAAGTGCTTTCCTCAAGGACAGCGATGGGCAGCTGGTTTATGCGCTTAACCTGTCTCACTAGGGGCAGAGGTTGCATTTCGGCTGCTGTCATCCCTCATAAATGCGATAGCAGCACAATAAAAAGTGCTAATATGTGTTATTTATCATAAATACATAAACTTGTTAAGTACTGTGTTTAATATATCTTAAATTTGAAGAGACAAATGAAGAAAGAGGCAGACTGTAAGCTGAAAGGTGAGACCTCAAACATAAGAGACGTTCATGTATACATTACTAATAGTCTGAGTCAAATGGGAATAACATAATAGTTTGATTTTTCATTTTAACACTCTTACCCGCACACATATATTTCAGTCAAATGCACACACACACACTTAAAACTCCAAGCAAACTTGACATTGTTTCTCGTTGTCAGGTTGTGATTTTAGTGTTTTTATTCCAATTTGCTCGGCCCACAAGCTTGCCGTGAGCGGTGCCTCCAGCTGTGTGTCTTTGATTTGAATGGGGCATGCTAATAATGCCAAGAGGCCATTTCAGGCAAAGTGAAATGTCTATTTTGTTGGTGCCAGGAAGTGAAAAAAATTCTTCTAATTCCTGTAAGCATATTGCGTGTCTCTGGCTACCACCTGCACATCTTTGCACATACAAGTCTGTGTTTATGTATGCTTCCCCCTCATTCCCCGCCCCCCGCTACATCTTACAACATTTTGGTATTCATATATATCTTTTTGTGCCACAGGAGTGTAATTTAATGCACGGCTACTGTTATGAATTAAATCAATTTTAATACATTGCTGTCCACCCCTGTTCAGTGGATATAGATATGTTTCTAAAGTTAACACCTAACACAACAATCAGACAGTATTGCCAAAATCCTCTCCTGCAGATCTCTCGATTCCTCACAGGAGGCATATGAAGCTGTCTCCACCTCAGCCATGCTCTGCTCGCTCAGAAATGTGTGCCACTGATCTTCACTAACATATTCAAGAGCCTTGAGGTTTCTGGTTTTGACCACCGCTGCACAGAACTCTTCCCCTCCTTGGGGTTCGTCTCTACTGGATGTGAATCAGCCGCATTTTTTTTTCGTCAGCTGTCTGTCTGAACAGAGGCACTTTCATTTGAACAAATACTGCTGTCTGCACCAGCTCTGTGTAGGCTGGAGCTTCATCAGCTTCCATCACTCATGCACCAGTACAACCTGAAGCGCTTTTCTATTCTTGAAATCTAGTTTTCCTTTCTCCGCACGCATAAACCAAATGCTCTGGCCTTCATTAATCAATATGTATCCTTATACAAGAATTGTATTCTGTTGAGTAAAAGATAGATGGAAAGAGACAGGACGCAAAAACAAAGTTTGATTGAATGAAGATTTGATTGCTTCTATATTGGCCAGTTTATACTTTACACTCTGTGACAGTACAAATAGAGACCCTTTCACAATAAATAATCATAAGTGCATAAAATAAAAATGAGAACAGAATAAAATAGAGACTGAACAAGAGCAGTTAAACTCTAATTACAGTACCCACAGCTAGTGTTGTTGGTCCACAAGAGACACTAGTGACTCAGCAGGGACCTTGGTGCAGCTACTTTTCATGTCTGACTGAACATCTAGGAAGAGTCTTCAAAGCACGGAGAGTTCGCTCCTACAACAAGCAATGCAAGACTACACCTGCAAACTGGGGCAGACTGGGACAACAATTCAGGCAGTGAATCTAACGTCAGTCCAGGCCACGTCTCCACATTCACTCCATTCACACTGACTTCAATGATTGGCAAAATAGTTGCCACTTAATTTCTTGTTAATTGACTAAGCAAAGCATTTTTTTATATGCTTTGAATGCAAAAACCTTAATTTGTAAAATCACTGAAATTCTCAAATAATTGTGAGGTAAAAAGTATGACTGTACAATATTCCTCTCTGAGATGTATTGAGTATAGAAAGTATGGAATTTTTTAAAGGTATAAAGTGGCATGAGAAGAAAATATGTAGAAGTACCTCAGATCTGTATTTAAGTACAGTACTTGAGTAAATGTACTTAGTTATATCCCACCACTGTTTTTGGAGTGTTTTCTTGGAGCTCCAACTGGACTTAGTTGAGGTTATCGTAGATTAACCGCATCCACTTCCACCTGAGTCAGAACAGAGTGTAGAACTGAGGTCTTTCTTATCCAGATTGCTTTCACGCGTTTCCTGCTTTTCTAGCGTGATTAAGTTTTTTAAAACATCGAATGAAGTCGGGAAAGGTAGTTGTTATTATGACACGCTGAGGGAAGGTTCTGCGTGTTCTTCTTTCAAAGCCGACCATGTACCTTGGTGATATCTGTAATTGTGCTGCATTTAGCTGCACTTTCCTCCCAGGCTTTTCTCCTTTTAATGCACTCCCTCTCAGCCATGCCTTTTCTCTTTCTTGCATTTTCTCTTTCTCCTGTGCTGTCCATTTTTTCATGTACTGAACATTGCGTTGTTGTGTATGTGCCTTAAACAAGTCGCTTTGATGACAAACATACTATACCATCAGGGTAAAACCAGGCGGGTGGCCACTGATGTACAGTTGGTAAGGATTGTAGCTGCGTTGTGTTGTTCTCTCTTTGATTTATCCGTTTCATTTAGCATTTCTAACACTGGCACTCCAGGCTAGTTTGCTTGCCAGGTCAACAAGAATTCTCATGGTGTTTCCAATGGCCAGTCTGCGTATGAAACCCTGAGAAAAAGACAGTACAACCAGTGGAGGGAGATAACATCGGCTGTCTGTGAACACCAGGCTAAAACCCATCATAACATTGTCTGGGAAGGTGTCAGGGTCATGAATCAGACATGACAACCACAGGAAACATAAGGCCCATCATATCCAACTTCAAAGGCTAGTCTTGAACGGAGAGAGAGGGGTTATGAAACCTGAGAGGGCTTGTACCTGAACCTTTTAACTTAGGCGCTCTTTAGCATGTTGGACCTTTAGCAAAATATGCTCTTTGGAATGTAAAAAAGATACTTTAAAGAAGTCTATTACTGATGCCTTGTCTTTCCATTTCTTCTCCCTCATTTCGCTTCATAATGGTCTGCTGTGTGTCCTGAATATTTAGGCACAGACCGGACATTGCTGCTTTAGTTGGGATGGGGTTACGCACAAACTATTATTGCATGATCTGTAAATCTCCTGAAATTAGTTTTTCCTTGTGTCCAGGAGTTTGTTACCTACCCGGAGACCAGAAACGGGTAGGTCTGCATCCTCTAGTCAAATAGACACCAGCAGATGTGAGGCCCAAGATGTGAATGTCATGGACTTTTGTAATGTTTTCCACTGTCAAGTTCCATCCAAACGTGCTGGTGTTCCAGCTCTAAACCACCAGTTCCCCTGAGCAGTGATTCGTTCTGCCAAGCCAATGCCTGAGCTGTAGGGCTGCCTGGAGTTTAAAGGCAGTGTCTTTGTCCCTGGTGCAGCAACCCCTGCCCTCCCTCATCTACAGGCAGGTATAAGGCTGCTTTGCTAGGTCAGTTGTGCCTGTTTGAGAGGTTTTCTCTGAAAGCTTAGTAGGAGTGCACTAGTTTAAAACTGCCAGCTGGTTCCACAGTGATGATGCTGCCAGGTTATTAATAATCTGCAGCCATCTCTTTGACATTTTGGAAAGCAGCCACTTCCATTTCATCAGAATCCAATGACGGTGACAATCCTCCTAGTTCTTTTAGATCTCAGCCTCTAAACAGCGGTATACCTCGGTAAGACCCTTATCCACTCTTTATTCAGCTGTACTCCCACTGGTGTATCTAGCACTGCCCTGTTGCTCTAACATTGCAGTTGTTTGTACTGTGGAACTGTCTTTAAAGTGGACATCCCTCCTGAATGCTGTACCCCACCTGAACAGACCTACTTAGCCTCCCACTTACCTTAAATAGACATGAGGCTCCAGCATTCAATAATTCATCCCAGCAACATATTTGTCCCCAAACCCAAAAGAAGTCCACATGTATGCTATGGTTTACAGTTTTATCCTGGCAGATCAAAGGTCTCACATGACACTTCACCACAATAATGATAAAAAATTAGCTCAACTGATGCCAGGCTTGTCCAAAGCTTCCACAGAGCCTTAAAAAGTCTTCAGGTGACCCACTGACTCCTGGGACAATGCAGAATCCATTGTGATATTGAGACTTTTATGTAAAGGTACACTGGAGTTTTTGAACCTCCTTCACAAAAGCATAATCTGCTCAGTGTGTTCCAAAAAGATCTTATTTTATTATAATGTGGCTAATTATTCTACTCTGCTTCCACGTGAGCTTCACAGACATTGGTAGAGTGTCATGGAAGCAGTGCATTTTATCACTTTCACTTCAATGTCTGAATATTTCTTGTGGAACTGTCAGTCACTACACCCCGGGAAGAATGAAGAAACAGCTTCACAAATGTGTCACCAGACATTGTGTAATAATTTCTCTGAGCATGCATGAGGTCTAGATTTCAGCTTTAGGTCTGGGATTTCACACCTGAGGAAAATCAGATGGAGCCTGCTGGCGACATGACAGAAACAAGAGAGCTCCCTTGCCAACTTTTGTCTTCAATTAACAGTGGGTGTTAGACATAACAACTCTTATAGCTGGAGCAGTTAAATGTGAAGCCAGCACGCACACTCCCTGCTCTGAAATACCACTCGCAGTTACCTTGCTGTTTGTCAACTGCTTTTAACATCTCCTCTCTTGTAGCAGGTGCACACCACACATCCTCCATTCCCACTAGTCTGACAGACCATAAAACACCTCTCTGTTCCTGACCTTAAGTACATCAAATGTACCACTTAAACCAATGTAACATGGCACTACTCTCCTCTGCAAAAGTGGCCAAACTGGAGTAAAACCTGACAAAGAGATGTCACAGCCCATCTCCACTTTGTAGAGATATAAACAGCAGATCCAAACACAGGGTGTGAAGAGGAGGGAAGGGGGGGGGGGCATTTTTGGCTCCAGCACCATCAGGGCCTAATTGACTTCGTCATCCACAGATGTCTCTCCACCTTAATACAAGCGGTTTTATTGAATGATACCTGGCAAAAATCCGTTAGCTGTCATCGTGCCTCTGTCTGGCTCTGTCTCAGAAGATAAAAGGTAAAACATTAACTGCAGCAGGAACACCTGACCTTTCAGTAGGAGACTCTGCTCATCCATCTATCTTTCTCACTTCAGCCCTCTGCTGCATCCTTCACTCCCTCTCGTCTCTTCGCTTCCCAACATCCATTTTCTCTCCGTGTGCATGCCCCGACCATATCAAATCATGCCTGATTGCATCGTTATATTCCCCCCATTTTCTTAGAATTTGAAGCTGACAGTTTCTCAAAAATGAAGAAAATAAGCAAATAATTGTACTTGTCATTTCTTAATCTACTAGTCACAAGAAAGATTCATACATATTTTGAGAGAGTTGAGCTATTAATTTTAAATAAAAGTGCCAAAGTTAGAATTTAGCCATCAATCTTCCTTCAGTCGTTCTGAGACGTTTGCATTAACTGAACCAGTGTAAAAGTAGCTGCAAAAGTCCAATGTTCTTTTACTTCGTATTTCTTCCGATATGGGTCTGATTTATTGCACCAACTTTAAAGATTAAAAAAAAAACAAAAAAAACGAAGGCACAAAATGTAATGATCCAACTGTCCTTCTTGTTTTTCTTGTTGGCAATCTCAAACCAGGATCATTTGCTCTACATTTTGTAGAAAGTGCGACAGCTTGTGGTTGCTACTGTGCTTGCTAAGATGTAATTTACGCAGTTTCACTAAGTGATACTAAGTGAAACTGAGAAGTTATCTTCATTTTCACAGTGCTGAACGGGCTTTTGCTGAGTGGCACATTATTGCTCTGCTGACCAGGTATCCAAAGGTATACTTAACATCAGTCAGCCTTCTAGCTCTCCAAGTGAGACATCAGACGCTTATTTCTTGCACATTTAGCCATATTTGATGAATGTAAGGGCCTGCATTCAACGCTGACAGCTTCTTTAACAAGAAACTCACACAGATACATGAACAAGCTTAAGGTTAAAGAGAGGCTGTAAGAGTTCAGTTGGACTCCAGTATACAATATCTTAACATTGACCCCAGGCCTCCTCTTTTTTTACATTGTCTATATTGGAGTGCATGAGAACTGTAGGTTTTGAAAGAATTTGATCGAATTTTACAATTTTAAAATACTGCGTTCACACACTGGACTTCAGGGTGAAAGCTCTTTTCACTTTCCCCTTTTTATTATCTGAATTTGATTAATATACAGGGTATGCCATTGTGTTTACCGTTCATGAACTTGAACTAAGTAAACCGACAAGGTCTATCTCAAGGACCATTTGACATGATACATGGTTGTTGATGGACACAGTGGCTTTTTCTGTGATCAAACCCCTGACCTTTCAGTAATTGGATGGTACCTCCAACCACTAGGTCACCCATATTACTCCCTGTCACTCTAGACCTCCATCTCCTCCCTTGATGGCACCTTTCAGCACAATACAATGCATTGAAATAAACAACAAAACATCAGCTCAAGGTTGTAAAGTACCCAGATTCTCATATAACCCTGTTCATTACACTGTCCATCTTTAAATATTGCTTTCTTTCCATTCTTTAAACCCTGAACTTGCGCTGTTTCTGTGGTGTTTAGAAAGGTGCACTGAGTGGTGGCTTGCATAACAGCATGCAGATTCTTGACTTTGAGAATATTTCCGGTATTTGAGAACATTGTAGCACAATGCCTTAAGGCTCCTCAACCTGGTTCCCAGGAGTGTCCCCAGGAGAAGCTGCAAGTTTCTTGTCTTTGCAAAGTTCTGAAATGTATAAATCCAAAATATGGAACTTACATGATTACAACTGTGCTAACTGCTGTGTCTCTCTCAAGACACCACATGCACACACAGACTCACTCTACACATTACATGAATTTACAAATGAATGGAAAGGCATTGATTAAATTGGACTGTGATAGCATTTCTAAATGTCATTCGTTTTATTCAGACTGTGTGAGAAGTGTGCTGTTGTGAGATAATTAGTTCAATTATGTGGTCTCGAGTATTATCACTGCCCACTGAGCGCCTGCCTCTTTGTTTCTCCCTGACTTTGTTTCTGTTTTAGCAGCACGTTGAACAGTTCGGCATGTACTGTCGTTCATGTAATGATGTGGAATCAGCCAAATGTAAAATGTATGTGAGAGCAGGTGTCAAATCAGGGCTCAGTAACATTAGAAACCTTTCTGTGATTTGTATGGAATCATAGTTGGATCTCCAAAGCGGTGCATCTTTTTCAGTTTGAAGTAGAAGTTACAATACATTGAAGACAAGGTATTTACCCAATGCAGATCCATGGAGGCAATCCAACTACAGTGGAAGGAGTCTCTCTCTGTCTGACCTTGATCATTCAGTCCACTTCACACTTGCTGACGACACAATCTTCATCACAATCAAGTTGTAATCTTAACAATTTCATAACCCAAAGTAGTGGTTAGTTTAATATTATCAAGCTAACCTTAGCTACTTACCTTCAGTGAATCATGTCAGCCGTTGCTCTCACTGTGGCTCTAGAACTGCTGCGTCTAGAACTGAAAGGGCTCTCCAGCTCTGCAGGTCGATAATATTGAGAAAATTACAAGCAGCAATAGTGTAGGTCGAAGCAATCAGCTTGTTCTGAGCACACGCTTCTTGAACGGGCACTCCACTAGTGTTTACAGAACTGTTGAATCTGTAAGAAAAATGATTCTCATGGTTTTACATCAGGGAATAAAGTCATGAGAAAACCTGATTTAGAGGCAGCAGTAGGGGTTTGCTGTAGCCTTGGTGAAAAACCAATGCTTTGTGTGAAGTTTATTAAGAGGTAATGGATGTATTATTTTGATCCCTTGGGTGCAAATGTGCAGTGACTATGATATTTTTGGCTTTTTTTGGCCTGCTGGGTAATTCAATTTGTCCAATAAAAATATGGCTAAATAATAAACAGGAAAGTTAAAAGATAACATTTCAAATATCAGTTTCACCTACATTCACATCACAAAGAAAACATCCAAGCAGCATCACCCTCTCTGAAAAGTACAAAAGCCTCCTGCACTGGAGTCACCACATCTCAACATGAGCAGCTCGTGGTAAGATACACCAGTGCTTCAGTTCTTTACAACATTCCTTATCACTGCCTGACATATGGGCACATTTATGCTGACAATCATAAACGTTTCAGTGTAAGATCTTTGCACACACAGTAACATCCTCATGGCATCATTGTAAGCGGCTGTAAGCTCCTGCATACTGCTCTTTTTATACCTGCACCATAGCTGAGCAGGGAGCTACAGTAATCCCTATACAGTGAGATCAGTTGAGCCCACATGAAATGTTAACATATCAGGCATATCATTGTCTGATACATATCTGTTATCCAGTCATTTGTAAAAGGGATGACTCAGTTCATTTAATTTACCATCCTGCTTGCATCTAATTATAATATAATTGTCTCTGTCAGGACCATTGGGAGATGTACTCAACATCTGTAACACCACAAGGAGGAAAAAAGTCAAATCATCTATATAAAAAACAAAAAAACATTAATTATGAGAAGCACAACCTGTTTAACAAGCATTTAATGACCACGCAAGTCTTCTATATACAGGTTAAACAGCAGTTGAGATGATATCACACTCTGCGTAACCCCATTACTGACATAAAAAGAGTCTAATACAGCACTCTTCCATCTAACCTGCATGGTCTGAAAGAGAAAATCCTCTAACACTTATTTCATGACAAAGTTATTCATAATAAATACAACACCTCTTTGAAAAATCTCATTATTAGGTGTTACCAAAAAAAAATGTATCCGTCAGGAAAAGACATATTGCACCTGTTTAGCAAACCCCTTGTGACACGATCCACGCCGGGGCTGTAGAAGTGCATTCCAGTTTTCAGTGGCAGCGTGCTGGCTCTAACCCTGCACCGAGGCTGTTGCTAGGTAACTTGTTGTCCTGTGCCTGTTTATCTGTCGATGTTGTTGAGCTCTGTGATTGGAGCTAAAAGTTCTCTGAAGGGCAGAATGGACAGTGATGTGGTTCCTACAGTACAATGGAATTTGCAGAGCTGCTGCATGACTCATTCAGAGACACGATGAGCCTCATGCACATGTAATGAGTCTTCTCAGTCTGCAGGTAGCCTCGTAAATATTCATGCTTGGGATTTGGACCTCGGGGTCAACTCGGACTATGCTTAGTTCCTCTGTTAAGGCAGTGATCAGGCCAAGGTTTATGATCACAAGCCTGTAATGTGCATCTTCCGTCCATGTAATGAGGAGGAGAAGCGCTTGACCTCTGAGACTGCTCACTGAAAGAACAAGCACAAGAGCGAAGTTGAAACAAAGACCGTTTGGTGACATAAGCATGTCACTTACATGTATGTGACAGAGGTCGCTGAAAGAGCTAAATAGCGTCTTTCTGCGACTTGGTTCACTCTCACTGCTCTTATCAGCGTTGTCTTCAACAGGCAGCTGTTTTCAATGGAAAAGCTCCTGATAAAGCTGCTGTACGCTACCTGCCCAGCAACAAATGGCAGTGACAAAGACTCCAGTTACATC
The DNA here is from genome assembly GCA_037975065.1 of Chaetodon trifasciatus. NCBI lineage: Eukaryota > Metazoa > Chordata > Actinopteri > Chaetodontiformes > Chaetodontidae > Chaetodon > Chaetodon trifasciatus. Next base: position 6,910,357 of record JBBMOE010000015.1, on the reverse strand, counting down.
TGGTATTAAAATTGGATCTGTATCCACATATGGCATCCAGATAAACGATCCAATCTCGCCTTTGTGTTTACACCTGGTATTCTTAATACGTTCTCGTTATCCTCATTGAGATCGGATCTCTGCCCTCTGGAGCAAAACCTGCCTGTGTGTAATTTGTGACATATCAGCCTCAGACTCCAGTAATAAAAGTTGCTGAATTAGGGGGAAACTTCATAAACATTGTGAAACGCTATCAACGATAAATTCTTAATTATTTGTCCCTCTAGTAAATTTGGCATTCCTTTCTTTGTATAAAAAATATTGTCAGTTTGTTCTGGAAACATGCATGAAGAGTGTGTAAGCTCCTCTGTGACCACATAGATTACATGCCTTGTTAACTGCACAGCTGAGCGTCACACACAGTTATTTCTTACTGTACATCATTCATTTCCCACCTGTGTTGCTTTCAGTTTCACACAGTTCTGTTGAATAACATCATCTTTTAGCTTGTGTCATGCCACAGAATAGCCGTACAATGTAGTCTTCTTACTGGTTCAATCTAAATTTTAGCAACCTATATTTTATGTTAGCTGAAAACAAGTATCTGTGTCAGTGTTATGTTGTCTATATCAGCACGTTGTATGGACTGCATTCACGCCTGATCTGAACTCAGTGTGAGTCAGACGACCTCCAGATGGAAATAAACAGGTCGGATACCAGGTGCATTTTCATACCAGGTGTTAAGGGATCAAATTTAGCAACTAGCTGATGAACATAGCACAAAATTTAGTGGCTAAAGATAAAGCAACTTTTCTCAGGAGTTGGTAGACAGCAAGAACAGAGCCAAAAGGAGAGGGGTGACTTCCATGTTGGCAAAAAGTCAGTCAGTGCAGGTTCATGATCATTTATCCAGATTTATTAAGATTATTTTTTAATCCAGACTGACTCAAATAATGGATTGCCGACAATGAGGCCCTGAGTTTTGTTTATAGTTCCTTAATTCTTACATGACCAAATTACAAGCACAACAAACCGTCTCCTGTTATCCCTTTTCGACTCAGCATAATGGATGGACATGCTTGTGCGCGGCTGTGTTCATCCCCCTCACTCTCTCCTTTGATGATTTTCTAAGTGTGACCTCATTGTTCACTTCATTAAACTGAAAGCCATAAATTCCCCAACCCCTCACCCCATCCCAAACACACACACACACTCACACATCGTCTCCACACTCTCACATGCACAGGCACAAGAACTCCTTATTTATCAGGTGTGGCCGGTGACAGCTTCTCAGTTGGTGGTGGATTTACAACCCAAAAACGCCCTGCCCGTATGTGTGTGCGTGCGTGGTTGCGAGCGCGTGTGATTGAGGGTGTGTTTGTGTCCTGCTCTGATAGTGCAGAGAGCAAAGAGGTAGTGAAAAGAGGGAATGAGATGTAGATAAATAACCGCTTTAGAAGATTCCTCCTTTCCTGCAGGCACTGTGTGAGTCTGAAAAAAGAGTAAAGTAGTGACAGAGAGAGAGAGGGAGAGTATTAGAGCAGGCAGTACAATACTTAGATTCAGTCCATCTCACTCAAAATGGCTGCACACCACAGTCCATCACTGCTTTATCAGAGATTACACACAAAACACCTATGAGCGCGCACACACATCCACATACATGGTGCAATGGAGTGCAGTAGATTGCATCCAAATCACCACTATCTGAAAGGAATGGGGATGGGTTGCTGGGGGCCGCGTCCGCCTCACCCCTTAAAAACCGTACGCCACATCAATATCTCGCTTCAGTGTGCAATAATACCACCAGGATTGCTCTCAGACATTTCGGAACGGTTTAATACTCCCAAATTCATGTTTTTCACGTTTTTCGTGAGGAAACACTTCTCGTATCAACCGAGACGCTTCAGAAAAGGTAAATGTTACAGAGCAGCAGCATCTGAGCATCAAGAGCAATCCTTACAGTGCAAAGGAAATTCCCATTATGGCACAAATGTCTCCAGTTTTACCTTTGTCTGTATTTAATAAATTACATTGTCTGTCATGTCACCAGTGGTGAAATCACCAATGGCAGCTTTTCAGGAATGAAGAGAAATGGGGCCGTGTTTTCACCCGTGCAGCAGTCATGCGACTTACTCAGCACATAAAGTATTATGGTAGCCTTCAACTCAACATGAACACAGTATACAAAATGGGGGTGTCAGAGGAACCTCATATCGCCGGTGGCTGCCTGTTGCACATGCAGGGTTTCTGCAGGACGCTGGCAGTAATGCCATTCCTCCATCTCCCTCTTTTCGCTCAGATGGCATCTGTATCCATCCTCACAATAACCGAGGGTAACACTCCTGATGTTGTCTGCCATGTGGGAAACTAATCAGAACCAAAACCTGGTGTGTATGTGTGTGTGTATGTGTGTGTGTGTGGGTGTGTCAGCTTGCAATAGCCACCGGCACCTTGTTGTAAAGCCAATGATGCTGCCGCTTGTTGTACATTCCTTCCTTTCACACAGACCGACACACACATTCACACACTCATATACAATCTGTCACCTCTCCATATACACCCCACAAGCAACATTGCTTGTACACAGGCAGCTGGTGATGAACAAATATTCTCTCTGTTGTAGAGTGTGTGGTCATAAATGTGTGTGTGTGTGTGCGTTTGCAAAATGGAAATCACTCGATTGTGTCGACAGCAGCCGCCTTCCCGCCCTCCGGCACTGTGGATCCTGATTGGATATCTCGTTAGTCAATTACCTCATTAGCGGATATCCCGTTGAGGGACCATGCTCCGCTGACAAAAAATAAATAAATCCGTCCTTTTTGTTTTGCTCGGATGCTGCTCGTCACAAAACATCCCACGAAATGGGATTCTTCGATTCCACAGTTGCAGTTAAGCCGCCTGCTCATTTACAGACGTGACCGCTTTGTGCCAGTCCCAGAAGGATTCAAGTCAAACAGTCAGAATACACATCTGACAGGGTCTTGTTGCCACCCTGCTGCGAGGATGCTGCTGCCCTGCTGTTCCCGAGCACAGCTACGGCATCTGTCAGGCGTCCCCTTCGTATCCAATGTGCTTGATACTTGTGACGAATCGTGGATCCTGTGGACGACGGCATTCTGCCATTCAGCATGTGAAGTCTGTGTGATGCAGCTACCTGAGTGGCTTTCTCTTGCCCCACTGTTTTAACTGCAGCCTCCCTGTGTGTTGGGTGGGTGGATAAATGTGGTTCACTGCTCCCTCAGTGTGTGTAATATTCTGGTGTGAAGAGGACAGTTAACATTCAGAAAATGGACTGTGGTTTCTGACAAATCATCGTTGAATGGGCGTTCAGTCTTAAGGAGTCAGAATGGTTCAGCAGAAGTGCCTGTCGGATGGTGGAACAGCATCTGAAACACCCTCCTCCAACTCCTTTCCGACATCAGAATTGGAGGCTGCATGTGAAAATTTCTGGAACTTTGTGAAACTGACAGCCTGCACTACATGCACACTTGTTCGTGTGTCTGAGAGTTGACGGGATCTGAACTTTTCTGTTATGCCCATTTTTTCCCCACACTACATCCGTTACTTATCACATGTACCATAAATTGGTAGCTCATCACAAATTGCATCCAGGAAAGGCTGTCTGAAAGTCTGCACTATTTTCACGTCTCTTTATGATGCCGTGCTCCACACGATGCCTTCGAGTGTGGCCATTTGTAACAGTTCTAAACACTTTTCCTTTCAACGTCATGCTGGTTTCTTTCAAGGATTCAGCTGCCTTTACTTGAAGTTTAACTCGTTTAGTGCATCATGTAAGCGAGGCTACACAAGTCCGAGTTAAAATCAGTCTCAAATTGTGAATCAGCAATTGGCAAAATCAAGCTAAAACTACTATTCGAAAGAAACTGACAATCTCTCAAATTAGTGTTAAAATATCCATTAACATATGCTGCTTACGTCACTGTTAGCTTTTTCAAAAAGAACGTGTTCATCCAGGTGAAAACACTTCATATTAAAGTGCACATATTCACCATTAACTAGATGTTGATTAGCTTGCATGTTCGTAGCATACAACCTCGTTATAAAGCGCTTATTAATGCCTTTTCCTGCATGACCATATTCCACAACTACAAGAGTTTTCCCTCAATATCCTCCAAATTACAGCTTAGTGATAGTAGGTAAGCAAGTTGTTGCACATCACATAAGATCATAATAACCTTACCCTAAATAACCTAACCCTTAATATGAAGTGTGACTGAAAATACAATTGTGATTGCAGAACAGTGCAGCTCTTTCTTGTGGGTTACTAATGAATTCCCTTTAAGCTCTGCCTGCTGCACTGTGTTCTTGTCTCAGATCAGACAAAACACAATACAAAACATAATCTGTGTAAATGAGCTGTTAAAAGATCTGCCATGTTCCGTCGCGCCATCCACAATTACAACAATAAGGATTGTATACGGAGAAGAAATTGTCAATTCATTTAAGCGCTCGTCAGCTGTTGGCTTCCAGATCCAAAGGGACGCGGTGTGTCATCTCAAATCATAAAAAACGGATTGCTGCGATCAGGACAAATGCACAGTAATGGACACAACTAAATAGGTTTCTGTAAAAATCAAACAACGATGTACACGTGACCTTGTTTGAACCAGTGGTGCCACTCTGGAACGAAGCAGCAGAGACAGACAAGGACAAGTTGACGAGTTCAGTTTCTGTCGAGAGCGTTACTTTGAACAAGACACCGATGCCTCTACCTGCTTTCATGCAGACTGATACAGTAGAGGAAGCGTAATGTGAACCTTAGTTTCGCAGGTTTCTAGGACACGCTGGAATACATTACATGGGCCTGTTCAGTAAGTCTACTTTTTGGGGCGACTGCAGAGAACCATTCAGAAAAGTGGATTACTCATGCAAGTCTCTCCAGCTCGGCCCTCTCGTTCCTTCTCATTTTCTCTCCCTGTCTCTTTCTCCTCCTCTCTCTTTCCCCCTCTCACACATACATTTCCATTTTATTTTTTTGGGCGCAGACGCTCGTCCCATCCCCCTCCTCTGTCCTCTTCCCATCACTCCCTATCTGCAATTCTCTAGCCTGGGTGTTTTGCATCTCGTACCTCCCATTTTCCCCGTCACCCTCTTTTCTGTCCTTCTTTTTTCCTCCTTCCTCCCACCTTTTCTCCCTTTTCCTTCTCTCTCTCCTCTGATACTCATTTTGCTGCTCTCCTCTTGTTTTATTGCCACCTTTCTTCTCTTTGCTCCTCTCCGTCTCCCTCGGGTCCCCCTTTCTTATCCTATATTCCTTCTGCTGCTCTCCTCCTCACACCCTTCTATATCTCCTACCTCACACCCCTCCCTCCACCCTCTCCTCTTTTGGTCCCCCTCTTCCCTCCACTCTCCTTGCTCGTTCTCTCTCTTCCTGTCTCTCTCTCAGGACACCAGCCTCACACATGGCTTATTGATTTCTGAAAGCAACGTGCAGACATACGGCCGATGTACAGCCCACAAATCTGCACACAGAGGATTTGAGGCACACATGCAGTGAGGCGCATGCATGCAAGACAGTATGTACAGCACGCACACTCCCAAGTCATGCAGTGCATATTTAGACGATGCCAGAATGATTAACACAGGGTTTGTGATGAGGAGAAAGAGGGAGGGAGAAGAAGGGAGAGAGAATGCGCCTGTAGATGGCAGAAGAGTGCTTTAAGGAAACGTGTGGGAGCAGATTTCACACACACACACGCACACACACTCTGGCACACAAGCACACTCACCCACACATATTCTCATTAACCCTCACACAGGCGCGTTTATATAGCTACACCTGTGAGGATTTTGCTCCGCCTTACAGAAATTCCCTAAACTGATTTCAGACAAACACACGTACATTGCCCCCGTAACCCTTCAGCACACACACGCAAACGCTGCAGATTACACCGAAGCTGCACTCAGACTGAGAATGAATAATCAGGAAAGCAGAGGCACTGCCGTTAATTTAATGCTTTGATTATGATATGGCAAAGAGACCAATAACATGACTGGTTTCCCAAGTGAGGTTTGCATGTATCCCTTGGGGCTGCGTAGTGCTGAAACTCCTGAAAGCCCCCAGACGTTTAACTCAATTCATATTTCTATCAAAAGTGATAATGAAAATGTTACTTGGAATCAACTGAACTGGGTCTAATAGCATTTAATTGTCAGATAAGGATAAATGTAACAAGATACTATAATAAAAATAAAGATAAGGAACAAATTAAACAATTCAGTGACAAAAAAAGTTAACAGTTTTCATTGAAAAGTTGGATTTAACTCTGAAATTCAACTCGATTTGAATTGTTTTGACGCTCATATTCAGCAGCGTCCAGTGTTTGTCAGTAACGCCTTATCCTAAAATGACCTTGCTCTCTAAAGAGTAGTGAAACTGCTATTTCATTTTCGGTGATAGCATTGCAGTTCTAAGCCAAAGTAATTAAAACTGCACCCTTTCTACAAACAGCTTGGTTGCATTATCCAAAAACTACACCCACCGGATCACAGCTCTCTTAACTCAAATGGCCTCAAGATCAAGGACTCCGCATCATCTCAAGTCAGAACACGGTCCATTCATAACCTTGAAGGAAGACCACACGCCATGCAGCGAGAAACGGATGGCTGGAGATGGGTTCTAATGCACCACCTTTATCTGGGGTAAATAAAATGTTGATGTATGTGAAAAATAGGTACCGGGACATTTCATTCAGCAGTTAAAATCAGTTTAGGACAAACCTCAAATTCCACTTTCTGCCGTGCAGGCGCCGACATCAACTTTTTATGTCTCTACTTACTGAAGCTGTGTTGTGTTTGGTTATATTATGACAATAAATACAACTTTGTTGTTGTTTTGAGGAAGATATCCACAAGTATTAAACTCCACTCCCCTTAAACTGAAGCTGATGAAACACACGAGCGTGATGATGTGAGTATGTATTTCCCAGGCTGTTCGGGGGAGCCTTTTATATTTGTACAGCATATTAAGTTGACTGCAGCACTTTGGCTTTTTGCTGTTATTGACTTGATAGCTACTTTATAATTTTCTCTTCTCAGAGTGAAAATCTATACGCAATTTAATTCTTTGCCACAGTACTTCTGAGAGCATGAAAGAAGTGATTGTGTGTTTGACTCTCTAAAAAGGAAACATGCCAATTATGATGTGTTTGTTATAAGATTACTTTCAATAAAACTGAAATATGTGATAATATTAAGTGTTGGAGGTGAAGGCTTCTATAATTTTTGCCTTATTGTTGCCTGCATTTTTTAGATGAGACTTAATTTTGACTGAATAAGATGTCAACAAAATACCAGTGCTGCGAATGCAACGAGCAAAAATGTGCAATCCAAGAAATTTCTAGGATAACTGAGTTGCCAAGATGTGACATTTAGGGCACAATGAGCATATACAGTTGGATCTGTTTTAACAACTGATAGTATAATTTCTGCTCTGAATAATAGATTTACAAGTACGGTATTACTTGGAATGTCATATAAATTATTCATACGATGATTATTCTTTGTTGATGTTTTAGTGCATTTACACATTTTCCCTATGGACTGTGTTAATATTGCAGCAAGAAAAACAGCAGAAAGTTAACATTCAGCGTGCATGCACTTGAAGTGAATTGCTGCGAAACATATCTGTGTCATGCGTCACTGAGGCGTGAAAATCACAGCTACTCATACCACCTCAAGTTAGCAATCATAAATAAGTGACGTCCACATTTGTTTAAAACAATCAACACTGACTATTGATTCCAGATGGGAATCGAACTCTTTGCTACCATCATTATCACCCCCTGCTAGCACTGCACCTCCATACAGGCACGTACCTTTGATGCAAACTGTCACTGACACGCTTCCTCTTGTGGATCCACAGGTCTGGTACAGTGTTTGGCGCGAGACTGGGTTGAATATATGCAGCTACTGGCAAGAAAATCAATTAGGTGCCATCAGTTACTCAAAAAGTGTCACTTCACCAGACCAGTAGACGTAAAGTGTCTGTGTCTATCATGAACCGCCAAATCCCAAACTCTCCCAGCATATTGATTTCATTTCAGGAGTCAAGTGGAGCAGTGATTGATGAGGCAAGTCGTTATTGGCTAGCCCATGTGACCATCCGGCACAGCTCACCGCATCATGTTACACTGCTAAAGGGGAGTGTTCTCCTAATATGATTTCTTTTTAGTTTGGATTTGGCTTCAAGCTAGATTTCTTGGTTTTGTTTATCCTTCCTCCTCATTTTGATCAAATGTGATCATCCTTCTGTAAAGTCTTGTTGAGCGCCCATTCTTCAGTGCCAGTGGACGCACTTGCATTTTTGTCCAAAGACTGTTTTCTGCGTAGTCTGAGGTTGGAAATAAACCAACGTCCTCCCATACAACAGTCAACTGCAAGAAGGGAGTCCATTTAAGGCTGTTATTTCCGACCAAACGCACGTGAATGGAAGCGGGAGCTTACGAGGAGCACTTGAAGGCAGCATCACTGTACCGGCGGGGAGAAGAAGGAGACGCACCAGCCGCGACACCGGGAGAAAAGACCTAAGTACACCAAGCAGAGGGGATGATGCACGTCACCTCTGCTTTCTGACACAAGAAGGATTTGTCATTTTATCTTTTCCTCGTTGGAGAGAACTAAAGGAGGACTGTCACAACACAACGAGCAAGCTCTGGTTTGGCTTGTTTGGTAAGGGTTTAAAAGGAACGACTGTTGGTGACGCTCGTGTGAAAACAAGTCAGATGAATGAGAGAATGATGAGAGTGTGTAATTTATCCTTTTTTTCAGGAGGGCTGAAGATGCTCCGCCGTGTTTTGTGAAAGGAGAGGAGGAGAAGAGGAGGAAAAGAAGAGGAAGGTTTGACAGACGCACGAGTCAAGAGACGGAGGAGAGGAGGGTTATCCGGCCAGAGAAGAAATAGAGAGCAGGTACTCCTGTCCATCTCTGAGACACGAAGGGGGACAGAAAAAGAGCAGAGGGGATATTTTTAAGAGTAACGGAGGACAGGAGACACATACTGTACAAAACGACACGGGAGGAGAGGCTTATAAGGAGGGGGGACAGCCAGAGAGCCTGCATAGAAAGAGGGATATTTCAGAGTGAAGAGGGGATGCAGCCCGGAGGAAGTGTGGATTTGAAGCTCTCCCTCCCTCTCTTTCACTCTTTTGCGAGGGAACAGGACGGAATAGAGACATATTGACGACCAGCGTCGCTAAAACCCAGCGGAGAGTGGATTTAAAGACAGAGAGACAACCTGTGAGCTCGTCCCTTCTCCCCCCCCTCCGTGCTTTTCTCTCTGTGGATGTTGACTAAAGTCTTTTTTCGGATATGAAGGATTTATCTAGTCTATATTAGAAGGAGGAGGCAAAGAAAAGGCACGCGTCTCCCCTCTATCTCTCTCCCCCTCTCTCCCCTTCTCTTTCTCTCTCTCTCCCTCCCTCCGTCTCCC